>SJYC01052631.1:0-32998 GCA_006408675.1 Madoqua kirkii | reverse complement strand
TCTCCTATACAATGTCACGAACCTCCGTCCATAATTCATCAGGCACTCTATCTATCAGATCTAGGCCCTTAAATTTCTTTCTCACTTCCACTGTATAATCATAAGGGATTTGATTTAGGTCATACATGAATGGTCTAGTGGTCTTCCCTACTTTCTTCAATTTAAGTCTGAATTTGGCAATAAGGAGTTCATGATCTGAGCCACAGTCAGCTCCTGGTCTTGTTTTTGTTGACTGTATAGAGCTTCTCCATTGTTGGCTGCAAAGAATATAATCAATCTGATTTTGGTGTTGACCATCTGGTGATGTCCATGTGTAGAGTCTTCTCTTGTGTTGTTGGAAGAGGGTATTTGCTATGACCAGGGCATTTTCTTGGCAAAACTCTATTAGTCTTTGCCCTGCTTCATTCTTATTCCAAGGCCAAACTTGCCTGTTACGCCAGGTGTTTCTTGACTTCCTACTTTTGGATTCCAGTCCCCTATAATGAAAAGGATATCTTTTTTGGTGTTAGTTCTAAAAGGTCTTGTAGGTCTTCATAGAACCGTTCAACTTTAGCTTCTTCAGCATTATTGGTTGGGGTATAGACTTGGATTACTGTGATACTGAATGGTTTGCCTTGGAAATGAACAGAGATCATTCTGTCGTTTTTGAGATTGCATCCAAGTACTGCATTTTGGACTCTTTTGTTGACCATGAAGGCTACTCCGTTTCTTCTGAGGGATTCCTGCCCACGGTAGTAGATATAATGGTCATCTGAGTTAATTCACCCATTCCAGTCCATTTTAGTTCGCTGATTCCTAGAATGTCAACATTCACTCTTGCCATCTACTGTCTGACCACTTCCAATTTGCGTTGATTCACAGACCTGACATTCCAGGTTCCTATGCAATATTGCTCTTTATAGCATTGGATCTTGCTTCTATTACCAGTCACATCCACAACTGGGTATTATTTTTACTTTGGCTCCATCCCTTCATTCTTTCTCCAGAATCTTTCTCCAGAAAGATAGCCAATAGGCACATGAAAAGATGTTCAACAATGCTAATTAACAGAGAAATGCAATTCAAAACTACAATGTGGTATTCCCTTACACCAGTCAGAATGGCCATCATTAAAAAGTATACAAATAATTAATGCTGAAGAATGTGTATAGAAAAGGGAATCCTTCTACAATGTTGGTGGGAATGTAAACTGGTATAAGCACTATGGATAACAGTATTGAGGTTCCTTAAAAAACTAAAAACAGAATTGTCATATGATCCAGCAATCCTATTCCTGGGCATATATCAGAAAACCTGTAATTCAGAAAAATATATGTACCCTAATGTTCATAGCAGCATTATTATAATAGCCAAGACACAGAAGCAACCTAGATGTCCATGGACAGATGAATGAATAAAGAGGATGTGATAATATATACATATATAAAGGAATACTACTCAGCCATTAAAAAAGAATGAAGTGACACCATTTGCAAACATGGATGGACTTAGAGATTATCATACTAAATGAAGATAACATATGATATCACTCATAATGGGGAATCTAAAAGATGATATACAAATCAACTTATTCACAAAACAAAAACAGGCTCACAGCCCATGAAAACAAACTTATGGTTACCAAAGGGGAAAGTGGGGTGGATAAATTAGGAGTTTGGGATTAGCAGATACAAACTATTATTTATTATACAGATAAACAACAAGATCCTACCATAGAGCACGAGGAACTATATTAAATATGTTGCAATAAACCATTATGGAGAGAATATGAAAAGAATATATATAACTGAATCATTTGCTGTACCCCAGAAAACACAACATTGTAAATCCTTATACTTCAATAAAAACAAAAACACAATTAAAATACTCTATAATTCAGATGTTAATTATTTTATACTAAGTTCTCAATCAGTGGGAATATATTTACAAATATTTAAAAATTATAACCTATCAATTTTAAGTTCTGCTTAACTCAATATTAGGATGCTTTCTCTAACATATACTACTGTATATAACTACCTTATCTCTCAAGACAAGAATTCCTCCAAGATAAAATTATATAGAATTATTTTCTATCAGAAATCAATTTCCCCAAGCACCATAATGCCCTTCCTGAAACAATTTTAAAAATCCCAAGCTTTTGTACAGGCTGTTTCTGCTACCTGAAACCATATTCTCCCAATCTCTTGACCTGGCTAACACTTATTCCTTTTTAGTACTCAACAATTAGCCCTTCTAGGAAGACATGTTTCTATATCCAGTCTGGGCCAGATTTACTGATCTTCTAATTTCCCAAAGCACTCTATACTTCTATCACAACACTTAATGTTACAGTGTAAGGAATAACTTTAAAAGGGTATAAACTCCTTGAAGAGGGCAAACCTGTGTGCCTGTCTCATGTTAGATCTTGCAGTACCCAACACACACATTTCTACTCACAAATTCACAAATATTTATTAAATGAATGAGCACTTCACTGCCTAGTGGAGAAGGTATTATAAATATATAGCTATACAAAATAAGTATGTTGAGCAAGCAAAGAAAAGAGGACAGTTAGGAAATGTTTCATGGTGGAATCATTTGAACTTGTCTTTTTAAAAAAATGAGTAGGAACTCCCTAAGGGCAAGGGGTAAGCAAAGGTATAACGGTATGCACAGGGATGGTGTACTCTGAGGCAACATCAGTTAGATGTGCTATGTGTGGAAAACTAGAGACAAGTAGAGCATAAATCATGGAATCAGTCTATACTGATTCCCAATAACTATTTCTTAATTATAACTACATATCCAATGAAAGATTTTTAAATGGGAAAAATCCACTACCAAAAATAACCACTAAAATCGATATTTAGCTTAATTCATGTATTCATGCTTAATATTATTTTATAAATATTTTACATGTCATTATTTATGACAAAATAATTTTTAATGGCTGAATAGCATTCACTATGAATGAATCATAATCTTTTCTCTTTTTTAAACTAACTTGCAAATTACTGGATGTTTAGTTTGCTGCCAATTTACTACTATTCAAAACGTTATGATGAACATCCTAATAGTCAAACATTAACCACATTCCTAATTAGTTTTCTAAATACATTTGCAGAAAAATGTATTGCTAAGTAAAAAGGGACTTTTTAAATGTAAGGTTTTTGAATGTAAATAGCCAAATTGTCCTCAGAAGAACATACAAATAGCTAGTTCCACGAGCAGTTAGAATAGTGTCTGTTTCTTCAAACCCTTCCCACACAAGTTATACCTTAATTCTGTTAAGTGCAATGAAAAAATATCATCTTGTTTTAAGCTGAAATGTTTATTCTTAGTAAAGTTAAACTTTTTTTCATATTAATTGGAAGATTATATTTCTTCTTGGAATTGCTATTCATTCCATATTCCTCACTGATTTCTCTCTTGCAATATTATTTATTGAGTTATAAAATCTGTTTGGAGAAGGCAATTGCACCCCACTCCAGTACTCTTGCCTGGAAACTCCCACGGACAGAGAAGCCTGGAAGGTTGCAGTCCATGGGGTCGCTGAGCGGACACAACTGACTGACTTCACTTTCACTTTTCACTTTCATGCACTGGAGAAGGAAATGGCAACCCACTCCAGTGTTCTTGCCTGGAGAATCCCAGGGATGGCAGAGCCTGGTGGGCTGCTGTCTATGGGGTCGCACAGAGTCGGACACGACTGAAGTGACTTAGCAATAGCAAATTCTGTTTATAATAAGGATAATATACTTCAGTTTTTCAAATACAGCATGTTGAATGTTTTACATATGTTTCTATCTTTAAATGTGTTTATAGTTTTTACTATATGTAAATTTTAATTATACTGTCAAATCCATTTTTCCCCTTAGTTTTAAATTTACTGATGAGGCTTTTAAAAGTAAAAGTATTTCAAAGACTTCCACATTTGACAGGAATTAAATGATTTTTAAAAATACAAAATGGCAAAGGCTAATGGAAAGTCAAACTTTTTAAACTGATTATCATCATAAAAGCATCTTCATACATTTGAAAAATTTAGGGAAAAAAACCTAAGATATTTTATTTAGTATAGAAAGTACATAATGTACACATGGATTTAAAACCCCAGTGGGATTATATTGCTGTAGACCATACCAGTTCACCCTGAAGGGTTTTAAGCAAGAAAGTGACATGATTGGTTAAGACTTTCAGAAGAATCTCTGAGCTGACCAGATTCCAAAAGTATATTCACAAAAAATAAAATAAACTGAAGGATAAATTTAAAAATTTAGTCAATAAGGTGACTGTGAAAAAAATTACCATTGTTGCATAAAAGTATATTTTAATATCAGTAATGCAGAAAATATAATCTTAGAAGTTAGCAATTTTGAACTGAATACGTTTAATGAAAAATTCAATACTTAAGACTTTAGTTTCCTCATTTTTTGCCTCAAAATATATGTTCAGTTATTCAGTCATGTGCGACTCTTTACAACCCTATAGACCTACAGACTGCAGCACACCAGGCTTCCATGTCCTTCACAATCTGCTGGAGTTGGCTCAAACTCATGTCCATTTAATCGGCAATGCCATCCGACCATCTCATCCTGTTGTCCCCTTCTCTTGCCTTTGCCTTCAGTCTTTCCCAGCATCAGGGTCTTTTCCAGTGAGTTGGCTCTTTGAGTCAGGTGGCCAAAGTACTGGAGCTTCAGCTTCAGCATCAGTTCTTCCAATGAATATTTAGTGTGGATCTCCTTGCAGTTCAAAGAGTGCTATATAGTGCTGAATAAAACAAAGACTTGTGTGTCTTACAAGTGTAAGAAAGGAAGGAAGGAAGATGATTGATGATAACTCCCTAAAAGTATTTGGCACTTCAGTTTCAATAACAGTCCTTCCAATGAATATTCAAGGTTGATTTCCTTTAGGATTGACTGGTTTGATCTCCATGCAGTCCAAAGGATTCTCAAGTTCTCCAGCACCACAATTCGAAAGTTATCAATTCTTCAGGACTCAGTCTTCTTTATGCACCAACTCCCTCACATCCACACATGACTCTTGGAAAAACCACAGCTTTGATATATGGACCTTTGTCGGCAAAGCACACAAGCTCAGTCAAGTCCAACTCTTGGTAACCCCATGAACTGTAGCCCACTAGGCTCCCATGTCCATGGAAATTTTCAGGCAAGATCACTGGATTAGGTTGCCATTTTTTCATCAGGGGATCTTTCTGACCCAGGGATTGAACCCATGTCTCCTGTGTCTCCTGCATTGGCAGGCAGATTTGTTATCACTGCACCACCTAGAAAACCCTAAAGTGATGTCCCTGTTTTTTAATACACTGTCTTGGTTTGTCACAGCTTTCCTTCTAAGGAGCAAGTGTCTTTTAATTTTATGGCTGCAGTCACCATCTACAGTGATTTTGAAGCTCAAGAAAAGAAAATCTGCCACTGTTTCCATTCTTTCCCCATCTATCTGCCATTAAATGAAAGGACCAGATGCCGTGATCATAGCTTTTTGAATGCTGAGTTTTAAGCCAGCTTTTTCACTCTCCTCTTTCACTCTCATCAAGAGGTTCCTTAGTTCCTCTTTACTTTCTGCCATTAGAGTGGTATCATCTGCATATCTGAGGTTACTGATATTTCTCCCAGCAATCTTGATTCCAGCTTGTGATTTATCCAGCCCAGCCTTTCTGCATATGAGTTAAGTAAGTAAGAAGGGTGACAATATACAGCCTTGTCATACTCCTTTCCCAATTTTGAACTAGTTAGTTGTTCCATGTCCAGTTCTAACTGTTGCTTCTTGACCAGCATACAGGTTTCTCAGGAGACAGGTAAGGTGGTCCGTACTCTTATCTCTTTAAGAATTGTCCAGTTTGTTGTGTTCCACACAGTCAAAGTCTTTAGCATAGTCAATGAAGCAGAAGTAGATGTTTTTCTGAAATTCCCTTGTTTTCTCCATGATCCAACGAATGTTGGCAATTTGATCTCTGGTTTCTCTGCCTCTTCAAAACCTAGTTTGTACATCTGGAAGTTCTCAGTTTATGAACTACTGAAGCCTAGCTTGAAGGATTTTGAGCAAAACCTTGCTAGCATGTGAAATAAGTACAACTGTAGTTTGAACATTCTTTGGCATTGCCCTTCTTTAAGGACTGGAATGAAAAGTGACCTTTTCCAGTCAGTCCTGTGGTCACTGCTGAGTTTTCCAAATTTGCTGGCATAATGAGTGCTACAGTTTTAACTGCATCATCTTTTAGGATTTTAAATAGCTCAGCTGGAATTCCATAACCTCCACTTGCTTTGTTCATAATAATGCTTCCTAAGGCCCACGTCGGAGAAGGCAATGGCACCCCACTCCAGTACTCTTGCCTGGAAAATCCCAGGGACAGAGGAGCCTGGTAGGCTGCAGTCCATGGGGTCGCTAAGAGTCAGACATGACTGAGCGACTTCACTTTCACTTTCCACTTTCATGCATTGGAGAAGGAAACGGCAACCCACTCCAGTGTTCTTGCCTGGAGGATCCCAGGGATGCGGGAGCCTGGTAGGCTGCCATCTATGGGGTCACACAGAGTCGGACACGACTGAAGTGACTTAGCAGCAGCAAGGCCCACTTGACTTCACACCCCAGGATGTCTGGCTCTAGGACATAATGTGTGCTCAGTGGTGTCAGACTCTTTGCAACCCGATGGACTGTAGCCCATCAGGCTCCATTATCCATGGGATTTCCCACACAGGAATACTGGAATGGGTTGCCATTGCCCTCTCCAGGGTATCTCTCTGACTCAGGGATCAAACTGTGACCCCTGCACTGACAAGCAGATTCTTTACCACTGAGCCCCAAGGAAGCCTAGGATATAATAGAATCCCATTTAACTCTAACACATGACTATAGGAGCTCTGGATAAATTGAGGTTTTCATTTTCAGAGGATGACTGGTAAAGGATAACAGCAACTGAAATTGACTTTTCTTAAAATAGTAACAACATTTCATTGTACAAGGTAAAGAAAGCCACAATCATATAATAAGCCTTTTACATTTAATTATATGCAAATTCTTAGAAAAAGAATAAATTAAATGTATGAGTTTTTACATAACATTTCCAATGAAATTATGATGCAGAATATGACATCCTTACTTCACATTTGAATTCTGTACTATAATAAAGAGGGCCATTTCTGTATAATATTCAAGATCTTTCTCAATTTTCCCAAAGGCCTTTCCCTTAGTCCTATGAGATATTCACTTAATTCTCTGAAGTTTCTGTCATGTCATCAATTCTGTCGTTCTCTTTTTTCTAACTGATAACTGGTCTAACTCTATCATATCCTCATTTGCCAATGATTTTGACCAGTTCTTTAATATCACTTCTCAGGGCCTTGCAAAACTGTACATCCTTTACAAGATCAGAAATTTCATGTTCCCCATGATAAGGACTGTACCTACATTATAGTGTCTGAAATATAACAATCAGAAAAAGACCAACAAAGACAATAGGAAGGAAAAGAAGATCCTAGAATATTTAAATGGGCACTGATTTTTTTTAACTGCCATGTTGCTAAGTAAAGAGTCTTATGATAACTTCACTTCCTCTTGCAACCTCATAACTAGGGAACCTTGATTATTATATGGACTCAAATCCTCATACAGAGTCCTCATGAATGAGAAAGAAGGCTGTATAATGGGCTTAAGAATTTAAATTACATATTTTCTCCCTTACTTTTACATGAAGCAATAGAAAATACAGATATCAGTATTTTAACTTTACAAGATAAGCAAACCTCAAATCTAAGAAATGAACTACAAAACAGTACTAAGTATGTGGAAAATGACTATCTAGAACCAAACTGGGACATGCACGCCTGTATCTCTGAACAGTACACTGAGGTGGTCCAATGGAACTAAGTATGAATTCCAGCTCTATCACTTACTATATACAAGAGCATATGCAAATCTCTGTATCTGAGTTGCAGTTTCTTAATTCCTTAAAAATGGGTACAATATCTGTCTCACATCAGGATACTGTGAGGATTAAACAATATAGTGTATTAAAAGTGCTTCACAAAAGGTTTGGCACATGGTAAGCACTCAAAAAATGAAAGTTAGTATTATTAATAAGTAATGACACTTAAGCTCATGCCAGAGGATCTTTCTGATGTTTATTCAAAACACTTATGAGATACGTACTTCTAAATGGCTTCATAATCTGTTTTTCTAACAAACTGATAAGCAAATCCAAATTTGTGTCAGGTACTATAGCAAGCACACTGACAGCAGCAGATGAGAACTGATATTGAAAAAGAACATAGATTCTAACAGCAAATTAGCTAGAGGTCATTTTGCGTAGGGGCAAAGAACCTGACATGTCTTTTCTGAGATGAGAAATTTTTAAATTGTAAAAATATTAGAAACATAAAGAAAATTATGAAGAATATAACAAACACCTGTGATACCCACCACCCAGCTTATCAAATTTTACCATTTGGTTATCTTTTAGAATTTTTTTTGAATATTACAAACACAATCAAAGAACCCTGTATATCCCTCCCCAATCCCATTCCCCTCCCTCCCTCTCCAGAGGGAACCACTATCCAAAATTTGTTTGTTACTCCCCTTGCAAGTTTTTAATACTATGAGTTTACAACTGTATATCCATCCATAAGCAATTTAGTTTTGTTCTGCATTCAACTTATTTTGTCAGTATTTAATGAGCACCCACATGTGGCACAGTTCCAGGTGCTGAGGACAGAGCAGAGAACAAATACATGCCCTCATCAAGTTTATGTTTATTTTTAAACTTTATATAAATGGTATCACACTGTGTACAGCTCATTCTTCAATTTGTTTTTCTGGCTCAATTCTGAATTTTCTGAGATACATCTCAGATGCTGATGCTTCTACTTCATTTATTTTAACTGATGTATAGTATTCCATTGTATGAGTATACACTTTATTTATAGTCCTCTTGATGGAGATTTGTTTCCAACTTCTATTACTGACAATGCTATAATGAAACTTCTTTCACATTGCTTCATTCATATGTGGTTTCTTTTAAACAACTGATATTCAATTTTAACCAGATATTGCTAAACTGCTCAAAATAATTTTACCAATTTATACTCCATCAATAATGTCTAAGTGTCTATTTTTCAGCATCTTTACCAATACTTGTTCTTTATTGCTATTTTATTTGCATTTCCATGATAACTGGTAAGCTTGAAAATCTTTCCATATTTATTGCTCATTTTATTGATATTTTCTCTTAGTGAGTCTCTGCCTATTTTGCTTTAAGGTAATTTATTCATATATTCTGGATACTAATCCTTTTCTTGGCTATGTGCATAGAAAATATCTTCTCCCACCAGCTTATTGCTCATCTTCTCACACTATTATGTCTGTAGTTACAATGAAGTTTTAAATTTTAATACAGGTGACTTTATCAATCCTTAATGGTTTATACTCTTTTGGTGTGTCTTAAAAAGAATCCTTTGTTGTACTTAGAATATAAATATATTCTATATTTCTTCTAAAAACAAAGAAACTGGCAGTTATTTGTAGTTATGAGGTAGAAATCTAATTTCATTTTCATCTTTTATATATATACACACACACAAAACCAATCTCTTTTCCATTTCCCCCCACTGGTTTGTAAATAACCTGCTGTCATAAATCAAATTTTCATGTAGGCATGTGTCTGTTTCTGGAAGTTCTATTTCATTTCATTGGTCACTTAATTTATCCCTGTCCTAAGATAAGGTCTGGTATCTGGAGGGGGGGGACTCATCATCTCAGTCTTCCTCAAAGTTTTCTCAGACATTCTTGGTGCTTTATTGTTAAGTATGAACTTTTATATCAAGTTTAAAAAAAAAACCTTTTTAAAAATAAAAAAAAATTTAAAATCCTATTGGGATTTTTATTAGTTTGAAATAACCTGCTGTCATAAATCAAATTTTCATGTAGGCATGTGTCTGTTTCTGGAAGTTCTATTTCATTTCATTGGTCACTTAATTTATCCCTGTCCTAAGATAAGGTCTGGTATCTGGAGGGGGGGGACTCATCATCTCAGTCTTCCTCAAAGTTTTCTCAGACATTCTTGGTGCTTTATTGTTAAGTATGAACTTTTATATCAAGTTTAAAAAAAAAACCTTTTTAAAAATAAAAAAAAATTTAAAATCCTATTGGGATTTTTATTAAAACTGCACTAAATTCATACACTACTTTGGGGGAAGAACTGACTTCTTTGTAATACTGAGTTTGCTCCTCCAGAGATTTGCATTTCTTCTTATAGGTACCTCACAGCACTAGTAAGCTGGAACCAATTTAAAGTTGTTGGCTGGAGGGGTTTGGACCATAAAGCAGTGTAAAGGCTGCATGAAGGCTAACTTGCGGTTAGTAACTGACAGAGATTTTTGACATGCCTCTACCCAATGCCACAGTCTGGATGAACAAGGTGATTTTATTTCTAGAAAACCTTTATGCTAAAACTGTAGCCCTCTGCAGAATTTGTAGCCCCAGTCTTTATGCATAGTTTTCTACTAGACTCCTCACCTTGAACTGGATGTAGAATTAACTCTCCTGTCCTTTGTACTTCTCATACCTGTCAAAACAGAAACTCAAAGAGTCACAGGCATTTAGTAGATGCCTCCAGGGTAAAAGCCAGCGGAATACATGTTTAATTCTTTGCATTCTTGCTTCCACTTCATTTTTGGCCCTAGCAGTCCTTACTTTCTTATCAGCTCAACTCTACATTAAAATAATATTAAAAAAAAATTATCCAACATTTCTGTTTTTAGCAGAAAGGTTATTCAAAGTATTTAAAATCTTATACAACTTAATTTTTATTTGCTTGATTTACCAGTTTTTGTATTAAAAATCTCTTACTATGATTATAGACATGTATTAGTAATTCCTTATTATTCTGTTTTTGCTTTCTTAATTTCAAGTTGTATACAAGTTCATGATTATTATATATGCTTGGTGGATTTTTCTTTTAATATGTAGTTGCACTTTATCCTTATTAAAGAAAGCCTTTGGTCTTCCATCTGTTCAAGAGGGATAACCTACATCAATTTTCCCATTTCTCAGTAGTTTTACTTTTGGTATCTCCATAAAGAGTATATGTGTGATCTTGTTTTTTATTCAAATTGCTGTCTTTTAATAAAGAAGATCAATTTATTTATATGTAAATGTAAACTATTAATATTTTGGACCTATTTCTACTTTTTGTTTTCTATTCTTTCCTTTCCTCTTTTATTTTTACTTTTCTAAGCTTTCCTTCTGTTTACTGATCAAGCTTTTAATAGTCTCTGCCACCCCCTGCCCCATTCTGCTGGTTTGAAAGCTATAAATGAAATTTTTATTAATTTTTTTTCATATATATTTAATCATAAATTATTCTGAAAGAATCAGAAATTACTTAGTGTTTCTATCCTCTTCCTAAACATGATATGAACCTTAAATGTTATACCTTCCCACTGACCAAAACTCCTTCATCCATACAACCTATGTTGTCACCATCCAGAGCTACACTGTGCAGTTTGGTAGCCATTAGACACATGTTGCTTTTGAGTCCTTAATATGTGGCCAGTCTGCCTCAAGATGTGCTCTAAGTTTAAAATATACACTGGATTTTGAAGATTTAGCATGAAAAAAAATAGAAGTAAAATATCTCAGTATTTTTTATACTGATTGCATGTTGAAATAATAACATTTTAGGCATACTGGAGGAAAACTTAGTGTCTTTATGTGACTACTAGAAAATTTATAAGATAGTGCTAATCTAGAGCTTTCATTATAACTTTGTTTTAAATGCACCTTCTTCTATTAATATTTATAATTATTATATATAATTGAAATTATCCTAGAATAATAATTTATCTGGATATGAAATGGTATTAAACATTACTTTGTCTTAGTACTGATATTTAAGATATTATTCCTTTTTCTTTTAGCATCAACTATTGGTAATAAGAAATCAGGTAGTTTAATTATCATAGCTCCATAGATAATCTGGCTTCTAACTTTGGTGGTAAGATTTTAAATGAGTCAGTTCTTCAGATGTGTATAAGAGACAGATGGAATACTATGCAGCCGTTAAAAAGAATAAAACCATCCCATAGGTACAAATATGGAATGATCTCTAAGTATGTCATTAAGTGAAAAAGCCAAGGTATGTATTAGTATGTGTAGAATGCTACCATTTATATAAAAGTGTATACATATATATGTGTGCACACATGTATGAGTGTATGTATATATACGTTTGTACATGCATAAACTATTTCAGAAAAGATACCAAGAAATTGGTAATAGTGGTTGCCTCTGGGGAGAGGAACTGGGTGGCTAGGGGACAGAGGTGGGAGATAGACTTACTTTTCACTGTTTACCCTTTTGTACCTTTGAATTTTGTACCACGTGCATGTATTACCTAGTCAAAAAAATAAATAATTCATTTTTTTAAAACAAAGTCTTTGTTGGACTACTCCATAAAAGTAATTTCATCTGGAGAAAATGCCTGTTCCAGTTGCTGCTTTTGTTATATTAATATTAGATTACCTTAATGAGTTTTAGAATTTTGGTTGTAGACTCCTTTTGAGTAAGAAAGATGAAAAAACAATTTCTTTCTCTTTTCCTATTTAATGATTTTATAGTTGTCCTATTTGGATTTCTGGACCCAAATCCACTACTTGGTCTCATTGGGATCAAAGCCTCCAGTTTCATGATGATATTGGATCTATCACATATGTACCTTCAATCACCGACTCAGCAATGGCTTCATTCAATTCACGGTCATGAGGCTATATAAATCTTTATCAGCTAAAAGCTACAGCCCCAGGTAATTAACAGCTTTTCCTTTTTTCAGCCTTTCACAAATATGGGATAGATATTCCAACTAAACCCCTGGCTTCATGTAATAATTCTGGCTCTAGTTCCTGCCTCACATGAAATACTTTAGCATTTTTGATTCCTGACAAGAGCTAAACTATTACATGTCAGTGGCCGCCTGAAAACCCAGTGGGCTTGTGTCTTCAACTCTGTAACAGCTTTTTGTGTGTGTTCCAGTCTGGCCATATGGCCACAAAGCTGTTTATGTTGTTTCAGAGCCCAGCTGTATCTTTTGTGCTATTTAACCTACTGTTCTATATGTTTGGAGCATTTCTTTTTTTGATAATTAAAAGTAATCATTACAAAAGTCATATCATCTCATTATATAGTTTTGAAAACAGAAAATTACTCATAATCTATTCATTCTAATACATCCACTGTAAGCATTTTAAAATACTTCCTCTAACCTTTTTCTTCTGATCATGTCATATTTATACAGTTTTTATGATTTTAATCTGTACTATTTCGAGCATTTGTCCATGTTGATATCCAACATCTGTAATCATTTTAATGACTGTGTATTAGTCCACCAAACTATACAACTGCTATTTCCCACATTATTGAGAATTTAAGGAGCTTCAAACAATAAAAAAGTTCTCTGCGCCTATCTGTTTTTTTCCCATCTTTTTTTGATAATTAAAAGTAATCATTACAAAAGTCATATCATCTCATTATATAGTTTTGAAAACAGAAAATTACTCATAATCTATTCATTCTAATACATCCACTGTAAGCATTTTAAAATACTTCCTCTAACCTTTTTCTTCTGATCATGTCATATTTATACAGTTTTTATGATTTTAATCTGTACTATTTCGAGCATTTGTCCATGTTGATATCCAACATCTGTAATCATTTTAATGACTGTGTATTAGTCCACCAAACTATACAACTGCTATTTCCCACATTATTGAGAATTTAAGGAGCTTCAAACAATAAAAAAGTTCTCTGCGCCTATCTGTTTTTTTCCCCTCAACAGTTTGAATCTGGGGGCTGGTACTGAGAGAGGCTAAGCAATGGCACTGCCCCAAAGCATTACACAGGACTAACAAAATACATGGCTGAGGTTCATAATGATGGCCCTAATACACAAAGAGAAAAGGTAAAATCATACGGAAGTGAAAATGTATTTCAGAAAGATTCCAATCCAAAATGGTTAATAATAACTTTTGTAATTAAAAGGATAAGTTGCACAATTCACAAATGTGTACCATCTAGTACTGCTGGTCAAGGCATTATAAATTTTCAGTAACTTCCAAAACAGACTATTTTGGGTCACATTAACAAAGCTTACTTTCTCACGGTAATACCAACCTTATATTATTTACACAGTCTTCATGAGCTTCAGAAAGTGTTTTTATGTGCTTTGAAGATATAGGATCAAAAAGTAGAACTTCAGTCTGTTCACAGGCAACTGTCAGCACTGACCTGGAAGAAAATGACACATTTCTCTTAGTTTACTTAGCATTCTCTTGTTTTATTGATATTCATCTATTTATGACTATATAACATATAGATGAATAACTTCTGTCCACATTAGTTGCAAATATTTAAGATTGAGACTATTCACTGTTGCAAGTAGTAGAGGAAACAGTAGTCTCATACATTATGGTTAAGTATAAGCTGGATGCAGCTTGGATGGAGAGTACCACTATCTAACAAAATTTTAAACGTGTATATCTTTTATCTCAGCATTTTGTTTTTCCTGAGAATCCAATCTAGATAAATAACAATTTCTAAATACAAAGAAGCACATATAAAGATATGCTTCATTGTATGGAGAAATTGGAAGTAACCTAAATGTACATGAAAGAAAGATCGATGATATAAGCCATAGGATGTAATACTTTGCAAAATGGTGCAACACTTAAAAAGGGATAACTTTATGTGCATATAAAGGAGCCTAAAACATATTTTTACATGAGAAAAGCTGGCTTCAGAAAAACGTGCTTAAATGAGGCAACTTAGGGAAAGATCCTATAAATTAGGCAATTCTTCATCAGTATCTATTAAAATGCACTCAAAGGTCTAGCATACATCCTACCAAACCAGTTTTAGTCATACACCTTTTCTTTTACGGATTTTAGTACTGTTTCTTGTTTCAGCCCTTTCCTATTACAAAATTACACTTTTATAAACCTTTTACAAATACCATTTTTTAAACTTTTTTATTGAAGGATAATTGCTTTACAGAATTTTGTTGTTTTCTGTCAAACCTCAACATGAATCAACCATCAGTTCAGTTCAGTTGCGTCTGACTCTTTGCGACCCCATGAATTGCAGCATGCCACGCCTCCCTGTCCATAACCATCTTTTGGAGTTCACTCAGACTCACGTCCATCGAGTCAGTGATGCCATCCAGCCATCTCATCCTCTGTCATCTCCTTCTCCTCCTGCCCCCAATCTCTCCCAGCATCAGAGTCTTTTCCAATGAGTCAACTCTTCACATGAGGTGGCCAAAGTACTGGACTTTCAGCTTTATCATCATTCCTTCCAAAGAACACCAAGGGCTGATCTCCTTCAGAATGGACTGGTTGGATCTCCTTGCAGTCCAAGGGACTCTCAAGAGTCTTCTCCAACACCACAGTTCAAAAGCATCAATTCTTTGGCACTGAGCCTTAACAGTCCAACTCTCACATTCATACATGACTACTGGAAAAACCATGGCCTTGACTAGACGGACCTTTTTTTGGAAAGTAATGTCTCTGCTTTTGAATATGCTATCCAGGTTTGTCATAACTTTCCTTCCAAGGAGTAAGCATCTTTTAATTTCATGGCTGCAGTCACCATCTGCAGTGATTTTGGAGCCCCAAAAAACAAAGTCTGACACTATTTCCCATGAAGTGATGGGACCAGATGCCACGATCTTTGTTTTCTGAATGTTGAGTTTTAAGCCAACTTTTTCACTCTCCACTTTTTCTTTCATCACGAGGCTTTTTAGGTCCTCTTCACTTTCTGCCTTAAGGGTCATCTACATATCTGAGGTTATTGATATTTCTCCTGGCTATCTTGATTCCAGCTTGTGCTTCTTCCAGCCCAGCGTTTCTCATGATGTACTCTGCATATAAGTTAAATAAGCAGGGTGGAATTAGCCATAAGTATATCTGCTCCCTTTTGAACCTCCCTCGCTTCTCCCTCCCCATCCCACCACTCTAGGCTGATACAGAGCCCACGTTTGAGTTTACTGAGCCATACAGCAAATTCCCGTCGGCCATCTATTTTGTATATGGTAATATAAGTTTCCATGATACTCTTCCCATACATCTCACCCTCTCCTCCCCTCTCCCCATGTCCATAAGTCTATTCTCTACATCTGTTTCTCCACTGCTGCCCTATAAATAAATTCTTCAGTATCACTTTTCTATATTCCATATATGTGTATTATCCTTCTCTTTCTGACTCACTTCACTCTATATAATAGGTTCTAGGTTAATCCACCTCATCAGAACTGACTCAAATGCATTCCTTTTTATGGCTGAGTAATACTCTATCGTGTATATATACCACAACTTTATCCATTCATCTATCAATGAACATCTAGGTTGCTTCCATATTCTAGATATTGTATGCTGCTGCTGCTGCTGCTGCTAAGTCGCTTCAGTCGTGTCCAACTCTGTGTGACTCCATAGATGGCAGCCCACTAGGCTCCCCCTTCCCTGGGATTCTCCAAGCAAGAACACTGGAGTGGGTTGCCATTTCCTTCTCCAATGCATGAATGTGAAAAGTGAAAGAGAAGTCGCTCAGTCACGCCCAACTCTTAGCGACCCCATGGACTGCAGCCTACCAGGCTCCTCCATCCATGGGATTTTCCAGGCAAGAATACTGGAGTGGCTTGCCATTGCCTTCTCCTCTAGATATTGTATAGTGCTGCAATAAACAATAGGATACATGAGTTTTTTTCTACCCTGTTTTCCTCAGGGTATATACCTAGGAGTGGGATTGCTAGGTCATATGGTGGTTTTATTCCTAGTTTTTTAAGGAATCTCTATGCCATCTTCCATAGTGACTGTATCAATTTACACTCCCACCAACAGTGCAAGAGCGTTCCCTTTTCTCCACACCTTCTCCAGCATTTATTGTTTGTAGACTTTTTGGTAATGGCCCTTGTGACCAGTATGAGGTGATATCTCATTGTGGTTTTGATTTGCATTTCTCTAATAATGAGTGATGTTGAGCACCACCTTTCCACGTATTTGATAGCCATGTGTATGTCTTCTTTGGAGAAATGTGTTTAGGTCTTTTCCCCACTCTTTGAATTGTTTGTTTTTCCACCACTGAGTTGTATGAGCTGCTTGTATATTTTGGAAATTAATCCTTTGTCAGTTGTTTCCTTGGCTATTACTTTCTCCCATTCTGAGGGTTATCTTATCACCTTGCTTATAGTTTCCTTTGCTGTGTAAAAGTTTTTAAGTTTAATCTGGTCCCACTTGCTCACTTTTGTTTTTATTTCCATTATTCTAGGAGGCGGGTGATAGAGGATCTTGCTTTATGTCATTGAGTGTTCTACCTGTTTTCCTATCAGAGTTTTATAGTTTCTAGTCTTACTTTTAGGTCTTTAATCCATTTTGAGTTTATCTTTGTATATGGTGTTAGGAAGTGTTCTAAATTCATACTTTTACATGTAGCTGTCCAGTTTTTCCAGCATCATTTACTGAAGAGGCTGTCTTTGCCCCATTTAGGTCTTTAATCCATTTTGAGTTTATCTTTGTATATGGTGTTAGGAAGTGTTCTAAATTCATACTTTTACATGTAGCTGTCCAGTTTTTCCAGCATCATTTACTGAAGAGGCTGTCTTTGCCCCATTGTATATTCTTGCCTCCTTTGTCAAAAATAAGGGCCCCGTAGGTGCATGGGTTTATTTCTGGTCTTTCTATCTTGTTCTATTGGTCTATATTTCTGCTTTTGTGTCACTGCCATACTGTTCTGATGACTGTAGCTTTGTTGTATAATCTGAAGTCAAGGAGGTTGATTCCTCCAGCTCCATTCTTCTTTCTCAAGACTGCTTTGGCTATTCAGGGTCTTTTGTGTTTCCATATGAATTGTAACTTTTTGTTCTAGTTCTGTGAAAATTGCCATTGGTAATTTGATAGGGATTGCACTGAATCTGTAGATTTTATTTGGTGGTATAATCATTTTCACAATATTGATTCTTCCTACCTAGGAACATGGAATATCTCTCCATCTTTTTATGTCATCTTTGATTTCTTTCATCAGTGTCTTATAATTTTTTGTGTACAGTTCTTTTGTCTCAAGTAAGTTTATTCCAAAATATTTCTTTTTGTTGCAGTGGTGAATGGGATTGAATCCTTAATTTCTCTGATTTTTCATTGTTAGTATATAGAAATGCAAGTGATTTCTATGTATTGATTTGTATCCTACAACCTCGCTAAATTCACTGATTAGCTCTAGTAATTTTTTGATACTATTTTTAGGGTTTTCTATGTACAATATCATGTCATCTGCAAACAATGAGAGCATTACTTCCTCTTTTCCGATCTGGACTCCTTTTCTTTTTCTTCTCTGACTGCTGTGGCTAGGACTTTCACAACTATGTTGAATAGTAGTGAAAGTGGACACCCTTGTCTTGTTCCTGATCTTTGGGGAAATGCTTTCAGTTTGTCACCACTGAGAATAATGTTTGATTTTACTATGTTGAGGTAGGTCCCTTCTATGCCCTTTCTTGGAAGAGTTTTAATCATAAATGGGTGCTGAATTTTGTCAAAGGCTTTTTCTGCATCTATTATCTTATGGCTTTTATCTTTCAATTTGTTAAGAGTGTATATCACATTGATTGATTTGCATATATTGAAGAATTCTTGCATTCCTGGAATAAACCCAACTAGATCATGGTGTATGAGATTTATGATGTGTTGCTGAATTCTGTTTGCTAAAATTTTGCTGAGGATTTTTGCATCTATGTTCATCAGTGACATTGGCTTAGAGTTTTCTTCGTGTTGTCTTTGTCTGGTTTTGGTATCAGGGTGATGGCGGCCTCAAAGAATGAGTTTGGAAATGTTCCTTCCTCTGCAATTTTTTGAAAGTTTTAGGATAGGCATTAGCTCTTATCTAAATGTTTGACAGAATTCTCCTATAAAGCCATCTGGTCCTGGGATTTTGTTTTTTGGGAGATTTTTGATCACAGCTTCAATTTCAGGGCTTGTAATTGGGTTGGTCATAATTTCTATTTCTTTCTGGTTCAGTCTTGGAAGATTGAACTTTGCTAAGAATCTGTCCATTTCTTGTAGGTTATCCATTTCATTGCCATATAGTTGTTCATAATAGTCTCTTATAATCCTTTTTATTTCTGCATTGTTTGTTATAACCTCTCCTTTGTTATTTCTAATTTTCTTGATTTGATTCTTTTTTTCTTGATGAGTCTGGCTAAAGGTTTGTCACTTTTATTTTCTCAAAGAACCAGCTTCTAGTTTTATTAATCTTTATTACTGTTTCTTTCATTTCTTTTTATTTCTGTTCAGATCTTTGATTTCTTTCCCTCTACTAACTTCGGGGGTTTTTTGTTCTTCTTTTTCCAGTTGTTTTAGATGTAAAGTTAGGTTGTCTATTTGATGTTTTTCTTGTTTCTTGAAGTATGACTGTATTGCTATAAACTTCCCTCTTAAGACTGCTTCTGCTGCATCCCATAGGTTTGGGGTTGTCGTGTTTTCATTGTCACTTGTTTCTAGAAATTTTTTGATTTCCCTTCTGATTTCTTCAGTAACCTGTTGATTATTTAGAAACATGTTTAATCTCCATGTGTTTGTGTTTCTTACATTTTTCTTGTAATTGATATTGAGTATCATAGCATTGTGGTCAGAGAAGATGCTTAATATGATTTCAATTTTCTTAAATTTACCGAGGTTTGTTTTGTGACCCAAGATGTGGTCTATTCTGGAGAATGTTCCAAGTGCACTTGAGAAGGTGTATTCCTCTGCATTTGGATGGAATATCCTGAAGATAACAATGAGATCCATCTCATCTAATGTATCATGTAAGATTTGTGTTTCCTTATTAATTTTCTGTTTTCATGATCTGTCCATCAAAAGTGGGGGTGTTTAAAGTCTCCTGCTGTTATTGTTACTGTCAATTTTTTTTGTCTGATGATAGTCAAATACCATTTTAATTTCTGAAAATCTATTGTCTTTTATTGATTTTTTCTTAGTTTTCTGTAAATACTAATCTTTTAGAGTCAGACCTAGCAAACAAAATCTTGAACTGATTTCAATTCAGGACTGAAATTAATTGATTTTACTTTCCAATGAAATTCTGAAAGTGCAATCTTTTTAATTTATAATTCCAAAAACAACATCCACTGGATCATGGAAAAAGCAAGAGTCCCAGAAAAATATCTATTTCTGCTTTATTGAGTATGCCAAAGCCTTTGACTCTGTGGATCACAATAAACATGGAAAGTTCTGAGAGAGATAGGAATACCAGACCACTTAACCTGCCACTTGCAAAACCTATATGCAGGTCAGGAAGCAATGGTTAGAACTGGACATGGTACAACAGACTGGTTCCAAATAGGAAAAGGAGTACATCAGGGCTGTATATTGTCACCTTGCTTATTTAACTTATATGCAGGGTACATCATGAGAAACGCTGCAATGGAAGAAGCACAGCTGGAATCAAGATTTCCAGGAGACATATCAATGACCTCAGATATGCAGATGACATCACCCTTATGGTCGAAAGTGAAAAAGAACTAAAAATTCTCTTGATGAAAGTGAAAGAGGAGAGTGAAAAAATTGGCTTAAAGCTCAACATTCAGAAAACGAAGATCATGGCATCTGGTTTCATCACTTCATGGAAAATTGATGGCAAGACAGTGGAAACAGTGCCAAACTTTAATTTCGGGGGCTCCAAAGTCACTGAAGATGGTGACTGCAGCCATGAAATTAAAAGACGCTTACTCCTTGGAAGAAAAGTTATGACCAACCTAGATAGCATATTAAAAAGCAGAGATATTACTTTGCCAACTAAGATCCGTCTAGTCAAGGCTATGGTTTTTCCTTTGGTCATGTATGGATGTGAGAGTTGGACTGTGAAGAAGGCTCAGCGCTGAAGAATTGATGCTTTTGAACCGTGGTATTGGAGAAGACTCTTGATAGTCCCTTGGACTGCAAGGAGATCTAACCAGTCCTTTCTGAAGGAGATCAGCCCTGGGATTTCTTTGGAAGGAATGATGCTAAAGCTGAAACTCCAGTACTTTGGCCACCTCATGCGAAGATGTGACTCACTGGAAAAGACTGATGCTGGGAGGGTTTGGAGTCAGGAGGAGAAGGGAACGACCGGGGATGAGATGGCTGGATGGCATCACTGACTCAACGGACGCGAGTCTGAGTGAACTTCGGAAGTTGGTGATGGGCAGGGAGGCCTGGTGTGCTGCGATTCATGTGGTCACAAAGAGTTGGACACAACTAGTGACTGAACTGAACTGAACTGATGGAGAGAGAGAGAGAAAGAAAGGAAACAGGGTAGAGAAAGAAAGGAATCAAGGTAGAGAAAGAAAGGAACAATGAACCATAGGGAGTTTTTAGTAAAAGAAGATCAGAAGAAAATGAGGCCTGCTCTAAAGGATATTTTCTCTTGAGAATGCATTTTCCAAAGTGATATTCACTTTGGAAAATTAGTGTAGTACTTGTCCAGATGTTGAGTGCTGAGACTTATGCCAGAATTAAGAAACATTCTTAAACAAGAGATACACTTCCTACAGTTTTGATTCTCCATTTTTTCTACAATTTAGTACTAAAATCTTAATAAAAATTTATCTTAAATTTGTTTATGTCATGTGATTAGTCTTCTGCATAAGCTAGGTTTCTCTGTTTATATATAAATACATTCTTTAATAAGCTCTGTTTAGTCTGTGTAACAGAAACACTGATATTTCTTCCTTATGTTTATGTAAGTCTAATATGGATTTGTCAACCAACTTCCCTGTTACAGAATAGAAAATGTAAAGATAAAATAATTAAATGATGAACATGGAAGTATTTTTGTTTGTTTGTTTGTTTGTTTGTTTAGAGAACAGTGATTTTTCTCCGATTACTTGTTAGAGTATTGTCCTGTGGAGTTGACAAGTCAGAACAATAGCCTATTTATATTGGATATTCTTCACACTTTTTTTTTAACATGAGGCAAACAGATCCACTGTTATCAGTTTCATTTATCAGTTGAAGAAAGAGACTCAGAGAATATTAACTACTCAGGGCTCACAACAACACCTACAAACAAAACTAACAAGAGTATGTGAGTCCAGATGCTCATCTTCATGATCATTTGATGATGGATCTGTACAATACATCATAGTGTTCTTCAGTCATACCATTAGCACACAGGTCATTGAAATTAACAGTACTTGAGGCAAACCATGACTTTGCTGTGGGGGACATTTGATTATGGGTAGAAGGTGATGCTTTCAACATATTGACTTCTCTACTTCTAGGTACACTACATCAAAAAGATGGCACTGTTTAAAATGTGTATTTAAATAAGTAGATTATTTGTTTTTCTTTTTCAATTTTCTTTTTTAATATAAATTTATTTATTTTAATTGGAGGTTAATTACTTTACAATATTGTATTGGTTTTGCCATACATAAACATGAGTCTGCAACAGGTATACACGTGCTCCCATCCTGAATCCCCCTCCCTCCTCCCTCCCTGCACCATCCCTCTGGGTTGTCTCAGTGCACCAGCCCCAAGCATACAGTATCATGCATTGAACATGGACTGGCGATTCATTTCATATATGATATTATACATATTTCAATGACATTCTCCCAAATCATCCCACTCTTTCCCTCTCCCACAGAGTCCAAAAGCCTGTTCTGGTTATTTTTTAATCACACAAAGTTCTTCAGATTTTAAAAGAAAACTTCTAATTCTTGAAAATGTTTACAAAGTATCAACAGTAACCTTTATATTGTGAATAACCAGAAAAATGGAGTTTTACTATAGCAATATCCCATCTTCCTATATTCACATGCCCCACAGTATACTTAAATCTCTTTTTCCCAGCTACTCCATGTTCTGAATCTTGACCACACCTACCTAGGAGAACCCTTGAAACTATTGATAATTTTGACTAATTTAGGTAGGCTGTACTATAATTATAACATGCTTTGTTTTAATTTCAAGAATATATATGGAGCTTCACTGATTGTAGGAAATGCTCCTCTGTGACTGTAAATTTATACAAGATTCATATGCACATGGAGAATGGGAGAGATTTTCTGAAAGTTACTTAGATGACTAAAGGCTGAAAGGGAGAATGACCTCTATCTTTTATAGAGATGGACAAGAGCTGAATTTCCTTTGGTCACTGAATGCTGTTACATAGTTTCCAAGAGCATGAAGTCTGGTATCAGAGTCAGGTTCATCTTGGCTTGACTTTGATTTAATATCTTAATTATTTGCTGTCATTAACTGAATCCTCTGATACTTTTGCTTTACAATATGCAAAATGACTATCAGAAATTACCTGTTAGTTGGTTATGAGTTAAATCCCTGCAAAATATTTACAAATGATCCAGATTTATATACATATTCTTTTAAAATATCATTTGAAATAGGATGCTCATAATCTAAAAACAACAAAAATATAGACTGTCCTAGTAAATCCTCTATTAACATCTTTTTTCATTGCATGATTAACACAATTTTTTAAATGCTTTTAAATATGTATCAAGTTCTGTATCATATCAGATGAACTGAATTTATGTTGTGTATTCTGAACTCAGCTCAGCTTCATGGAAAATCAGAACAATGTCACAGAATCTGTTTTCACAGAGTTGTGGGGAAATAAGAAAATAGAGTTACTTTTCTTCTTGTTGTTCCTGCTCTGTTGCCTGGCTGTCTTAATGGGGAATTTTATCATCTTGCTCACCATCACCTGAAGCCATCTAATGCAACAACCGATGTACTGCCTTCTCTGTCACCTCTCCCTCATCCACGGTGGTCCCCAGGCTAATCAGGGATGTAGCTGCAGCATGAAGAAACATTTCCTATAACAACTGTATGGCTCAGCTCTTCACTGCCCACTTGCTGGCAGGTGTGGAAATATTCATCTTGGTGCCCATGGTTTTTGACTGCTACATTGCTGGGGTCCAGCCCCGGTGGATCCAGGGTAATTCAAAGTGTGAATGGCATAGGCAAGGAGAAACTTATTTATTTATTTAGAAATATAAAATTAGGAAGAAATAGAGTAGTAGGAAAATTTAGTGGAGAAAAGATGCTGAATAACTTGGTTTATGTTGAAAACCAATAAAGTTCCAGACAAGGAACTTGCACCATCTACATTAGGCCACTGGCATCCGTTTGAATATCAGAGAGTGCCCCACCTTGGGATACCTCTCTCATGGATCTTAGGAGCTGGGACAAGTAAGTAGACATCATGAGCCTCCACTCCTCAGATGGGAATTCAGCCTGAAATCAGAGTAAAGAGGAGACATGGGGGAAATCAGTCCTTCTAATGACTGGCCCAGCCTCTGTTGTCTAGAAAGGCCTTTTATACCTTTCTGATTGTACATAGAGATCAATGAGTAATACAAAGTTATGCAACATTAGCCGCCCAGACTCTTTGCAAAACCAGGCTTTTTTTCTCTGCATACCTAGTTGTATACAAAAGTCTTAGGTAATTTACATCATCTTCTGGCCAAAAGGGCCAATTAACATTTTACAGCCCTTTTTTGGATAAGGATTTGTCAACCAGAAGACTTATTTGTGTTGATCTTCCCAAAGTCTGGTGCCACTCTCAGAATGCACTAAATAAAGTTACATTCTTACATAACAAAGATACAGCAATTTATAACAAGTAAAAGGAGTACAGTTATTTATAACAAAAGAAAAGTGATTAACTCAAAAGTCTAATGTTGCTAACATCAAAACTACCATATATCTTTTTCCATATTCTGTTTACATTGATTAACATTCTCCCAGGTGCCTAAAAGATAAAGAATATGGAGGCCTGGCGGCAAACATTAAGTCAACAGTGAAAACCCTCTACCAATATAATTTTTCACTTTCTCGAAAAGGCTATGTATCTTTAAGATGCTTTTAAGCTTTGTGCCTCTCATGGCTGTGGTGCTGTAAGCAAATCACAAGCTGTAAGAGGTCCAGGGGGACCTGTTAGGAAAGTTATACAGTTATCAGAGGGGGTTTAACTGAAACACTCTTTTCAAATGCAGAAGACTAAGCCCTGAGTTGACTTTTTCCGACAATCAGAAGAGAGGAAAAGCACAATATTAGGGCAGGCAGATTCTTACTTTTGGAGGTACATGCTCAGGAAATACCAGGAGAAAACCCTGAGATCTGACTCTCCTTGACCATCACATCTCTGCTGCATGATCTTGTCATGGGTGGGATTCCTCACTCTGGCTCCTGGCACTACATCACCATTGTCAAGCCCCTCGACTACATGGTCATCATGAACAGACAGAGGTGTGACATGTTGATGGTCCTGGCCTGGTCTGTGGGCTTTTGGCATTCTATTGCTTTACTTCTCATGGTACTCTAGTTACCTTTTTATGGTCCTAATCAGATAGATCACTACATGTGTGATGTGAAGCCTCTTTTAAAACTGGTGTGCAAAGATATTCATGTTGTGAGTATCTGAGTGATTGCAAATTCAGGGATAGTAGCTGTTGCCATTTTTCTTGTCCTAGTAGCGTCTAACATAGTCATATTATATAATCTTAGAACATATTCCTCTCCAGGACGAAGGAAAGCTCTCTCTCCTTGTAGCTCTCACATAATAGTTATTCTTTGTGCCCTGTATCAACATTTATGTTCTGCCTG
Source organism: Madoqua kirkii (assembly GCA_006408675.1). Taxonomy (NCBI): domain Eukaryota; kingdom Metazoa; phylum Chordata; class Mammalia; order Artiodactyla; family Bovidae; genus Madoqua; species Madoqua kirkii. The sequence continues at coordinate 7,355 of SJYC01052631.1, read as the reverse complement.
CAGAAAGAGAGAACAAGGATAAGGAAATCTCTGTGTTTTACACTGTGATTGCTCCCATGCTGAACCCTTTCATCTACACCCTGAGAAACATGGAAATGAAAATCGCCATGAGAAAAGTATGGTCTAAAGTGACACATTTAGATTTAAAGTAAATAAGGTGATGTACTTGATGTCCTGAGGACATGTATCCATTGAAATATTATTGAAACACACTATCTTTCTTTGAGGAGTTGGACACAGTGACCCCTGACATTTTATGAGTCAAAGAAACATGTTGTTGTGATTCAGATCACAGTCTGCTCCTTTAGAGATCCAGCTAGTTCTGGGTGTAACCACTTTTATTTAAGGCATTTTAATATAATAACTGTCCTAAACCACATCTCCTGTCATATAACAGCCCTTTGCAAAAATTGCTTTTAAACCTTATTTTCCTGTTGACCGTGCATTAGAAAATCATTTGTAACAAGCTAATCTCAGAGGTCACACCACATTGAAAGAAAATACAGTGTTATAATAATAAGCTATAGGATCAAGGAGACATGGGTTACTACTGACTGTGTAAGTTTTCATGCCTTTGTCTTGGAAATTTTTTTAATTATATTGTTTTTATTTTGAAAATATCTATAAAATTAGATAATATTATAGTTCATAAAAGGTAATATTAAGAGCTTCCCTGGTGGCTCAGATGGTAAAAAATCTGCCTGCATTGTGAGAGACCTGGGTTTGACCCCTGGGTTGGGAAGATCCCCTGGAGATGGGAATAGCAACCCACTTCAATATTCTTGCCTGGAGAATTCCATGGGCAGAGGAGCCTGGTGGGATACAGCCCAATAGGTGGCAAAGAGCTGGACATGACTGAGCAACTAGCATTTTCTTTCTTTCAATACTTATGAAATTTTGCAATGCATGTAGCTAGTAGAAACTGATATTCAGTGCTTTTCTTCTTTCTTTATCATTCTTCCCTCAATTCCCCTTGTTTGGATGCTTTCATCCAGCTATTCTGAACCCCTCTACGTTCTCTAAAGTAAAAGAAAGTGAAAGTGAAGTCGCTCAGTCGTGTCTGACTCTTTGAAACTCTGTGGACTGTAGCCCGCCAGGCTCTTCCATCCATGGGATTATCCAGGCAAGAATACTTGAGGGGGTTGTCATTTCCTTCCCTAGGGGATCTTCCCCAACCAGGGGTCAAATCTGGGTCTCCCACATTGCAGGCAGATTTTTTAACCTCTGAGCCACCAGAGAAGATCTCTCACATATGAGGCTGATCATAAAATTTTTATTTCAATGAATAAGTATGAAACTATTTGAAATATACCCCGTGTTTTTATTAAAGAGAATTTTTAAATAAAATACTATTTATCAATTCCAACTCGACTGTTTTTAGACATATTAATATCTTTAAAAGCAAAGGCAGTGTAGATTTAACAAAACATTGTATGTAGAATCATGTGATTTTTCATATTCCGAAATTTCCATTTTCCTGTTTCTGTGAAACTTTCAAGAGCATTTTACTAGAGAGTTTATGTTGATGGTTTTTCTTTGTGCAGTGCTTGAAATTAAAGAAAAAACATCTCTCCATGGAAAAGGAGAAAAGTCTGCAGGAAAGAATTATCTGGGCATTTGCAAACACCTTATATTTTTTAAGATAATTAATCCTGATGAAATATTTGTCTATAAAAACAGATAAGCTGCCTACTCTGTCAATAGTTTTATTGCCAAAGGTGTCATTCCATACTGTTTACTAGTACTACTTCTCCAAATGTAGGTACTAGATATGACTGCCTGTGACATTTAAGTATATGCAGAGAGAAAATTTCAAGGCAGCTGATTATCATGCATTTACTCATCTTACATTCTCTAAACTTATCTTAAATCTGTTAACTCTATTATTCTACTCTTCTATTTCCTCTGACTAGGATAACCCTACTCCTATGCTCTAGGACCCATAGCTTAAATATAACTTGGGCTCCCCAGGTAGTACAGTGGTACAGAATCCACCAGCCAAAGCAGGAGACAAAAGGGATGTGGGTTCCATCCCTGGGTCAGGAAGATACCTTGGAGTAGGAAATGACAACCCACTCTATTATTCTTGCCTGGATATTTCAATGGACAGAGGAGCCTGGTGGGCTACAGTCTATGGGGTTGCAGAGTCAGACACAGATGAGTGACAGAGCTTGAGATCAATGTGATCTGTACTCCTGAGCTCACGTTTAAAATTAGTATTAACAATTGAGCACAGAGAAAGATTCACTCATTCAGAATGCTGAAAAAATAACAGTGACTACTATTACACTTACTGATCAGAATATAAAACATTTCCCATAAAACTTAAGGAACTGAATAATAAATTGTATGTATTACCAAACTCCTATCTGCCTAAAATAGATAAGTAAATGAGTAGTCATTGGATTTAGAAGTTCCCTGATACATATGGGGAAGGGGACTAGCAAAGGACAAATAAGATACGGTCTAAAGACAAAAAAAAAAGGAAAAAAATGTTAACTAGGCTACACATGACTGTTTATTGCAAGTGTATGAAGATTTAGTCACTTATTCGTGTCTGACTCTTTGCTACCCCATAGATTGTAGCCTACCAAATTCCTCTGTCCATGGAAAACTCTTAGGAAAGAATACTGGAATGGGTTGCTATTCCCTTCTCCAGGGGATCTTCCTGACGCAGAGACTGAACCCAGGTGTCCTGCATTGCAGGTATATCCTTTACTGTCTGAGCCACCAAACAAGTTTACTCATAATTACCAAATCTTGAATGCAGCTAACATGTCTTTTCATGGGTGAATGTATAAACTATTGTACATCAAGACAATGGAATATTACTCAGTCCTAAAAAGAAATGACCTACTAAGCTATGAGAAGAGATGGAGGGCATCTGGATGCATATTGTGAAGTCAAATAAGCCAACGTGATAAGACCACATACTCTATGATTTCATGTACATTATGTCCCAGAAAGGGCAAAACAACAGAGCTACACAAAAATTTTTCTTCAATATTTATTTCTCATAGTCCTGGTGAAAAGTAGAGAAAGAGTTGAGAGCACCTGACAATAGTAGGGGGAAGAAGGATGCTGTCCTTACTAAGGTCTGACTTCAGCCTGGAGCCACAGGAGCTCTGAAGTATTCAGAGTACAGAGAACTGGCTCCAACCTAAGAGAAGATGACCAGCTCTTTTTGTTCCATTAAATCAGCTATTGTTTACTGGTGGGCCCTAGGGTGGTGAGCATAATGACACAGATTAGACAACTTTCATTTTCTCAGGTTTGTTTGTCCAGAGCAGGGTGGGGCTGTGAGCTGTTCGAAGCCCAGAGCTACAGTAGCTGGGGCATGGGGACACTGACCCAGTGAGGGGGCTCTGATGGATCCAGCTTTGTGCACTACATTCTGCATGCTCCATGACAGTACAGAGTTCAGTCTTCATCCTGATGAGTGCAGCTTCGTGTACTGCATCCTGCATGCTCCATGGCATCACAAGTGTTCAGTCTTATCCTGATGGATGAAGCTTTGTGCACTGGGTTATGCATGCTACCTGGCACCACAAGAGCTCAGTCAATAAGTTCTGAAAGCTGCAAGAATTCAAAAACTTGAAACAATAATTTCTTTAATTTACCCTTTGGAGGTTAAGTGACTAATTTCTTTGTAACCTAGTTAAGTATTGAAATACCAATATAATACCGAGCACCAAAGAATTGATGATTTTGAACTGTGGTGATGGAGAAGACTCTTGAGAGTCCCTTGGACTGCAAGGAGATCCAACCAGCCCATTCTGAAGGAGATCAGCCCTGGAATTTCTTTGGAGGGAATGATGCTGAAGCTGAAACTCCAGTACTTTGGCCATCTCATGCAAAGTGTTGACTCATTGGAAAAGACTCTGATGCTTGGAGGAATTGGGGGCAGAAGGAGAAGGGGACGACAGAGGATGAGATGGCGAGATGGCATCACTGACTCGATGGACGTGAGTCTGAGTGAACTCCAGGAGCTGGTGATGGACAGGGAGGCCTGGAGTGCTGTGATCCATGGGGTCACAAAGAGTCAGACAAGACTGAGCAACTGAACTGAACTAAACCATTGCCATTATGATATAATAAAAATAAGCAGCTATTTATGCAAGATAATTAGAAGTTAGTAAGAAATTTTATATATAAATATATATATATTATGAATTTATGAAGTAGTTTCAGGTCTCACGTACACTAATATACAATGCACTAGTAAGAAAGCAACCACTGTGATATGAGAGAAACAGTGGAGAGAGCTTTGTGCCTTGCCTCTAGGTGGAGGGTCATAGAGTGGACAAGATGACCTCATTGGAGACCATGAAGAGAAGGAAGTTTAACAGACAGATGAAGCCACTTTTGGCAGAGACAAGTAATCCTAGAGTGTGAGTATCTGTGCAGGCAAAATTAAGCAAGAACTCCGATCACACAAAAACTGATCTATGACATTAGGACCACAGAAGAATAATCAGAAAAGTAAGAGATTGCATGAAGAAAACCTCCCATGCACGCCACTGTCAGTAGCAGACTACATGCCCACAAGTCCATGATGGTTGATTAGTACAAGAGCTTACAGATGGCCACATAGTAGACATAAGCTATCACACTAAGCAGGATAATCACAACATTTCTGAGTAAATGTTCTGAAAAGATGTGGATCATGAGTCCTTTGAATAGGATGCTCTTTTTTTTCCCATTGATTGAGACCACAATCAATATAGGGGTATTCACAGAGGAATCAGTTCAGTTCAGTTCAGTCACTCAGTTGTGTCCAACTCTATTTTCTCTTCTCTCTTTTTTTTCTTTTAATTTTATTTTTACTTTATTCTACTTTACAATACTGTATTGGTTTTGCCATACATTGACATGAATCACCCATGGGTGTACTCGAGCTGCCAATCCCGAAGCCCCCTCCCACTTCCCACCCCATATCATCTCTCTGGATTATCCCTGTGCACCAGCCCCAATCATCCTGTATCCTGTATTGAACATAGACTGGCACTTCGTTTCTTACATGAAAATATACATGTTTCAATGCCATTTTCCCAAATCATCCCACACTCTTCCTCTCCCTCAGAGGCCAAAAGTCCATTCTATACATCTGTGTCCCTTTTGTTGTCTCACATACAGGGTCATCATTGCTATCTTTCTAAATTCCATATATATGTGTCAGTATACTGTATTGGTGTTTTTCTTTCTGGATACTTCACTCTGTATAATTGGCTCCAGTTTCATCCATCTCATTAGAACTGATTCAAATGTATTTTTTAGGGCTGAGTAATATTCCATTGTGTATATGTGCCACAGCTTTCTTATCCATTTATCTGCTGATGAACATCTAGGTTGTTTCCATGTTCTGGCAATTATGAACAATACTGCAATGAACATTGAGGTACATGTGTCTCTTTCAGTTCTGGTTTCTTCGGTGTATATGCCCAGCAGTGGGACTCCTGAGTCATAAGGCAGTTCTCTTTGCAATTTTTAAAGGAATCTCCACACTGTTTTCCATACTAGCTGTACTAGTTTGCATTCCCACCAACAGTGTAAGAGAGTTCCCTTTTCTCCACATCCTTTCCAGCATTTATTGCTTGTAGACTTTTGGATCGCAGCCATTCTGACTGGTGTGAAATGATACCTCATTGTGGTCTTGATTTGCATTTTTTTGATAATGAGTGATGTTGAGCATCTTTTCATGTGTTTGTTAGCCATCCGTATGTCTTCTTTGGAGAAATGCTTATTTAGTTCTGTGGCCCATCTTTTGATTGGATCGTTTATTTTGCTGGAGTTGAGCTGCATAAGTTGCTTGTATATTTTTGAGATTAGTTGTTTCTGAGTTGCTTCATTTGCTATTGTTTTCTCCCATTCAGAAGGCTGTCTTTTCACCCTACTTATAGTTTCCTTTGTTGTGCAGAAACTTTTAATTTTAATTAGATCCCATTTGTTTCTTTTTGCTTTTATTTCCAGTATTCTGGGAGGTGGATCACAGAAGATCCTGCTGTGATGTATGTCGGACAGTGTTTTGCCTATGTTCTCCTCTAGGAGTTTTATAGTTTCTGCTCTTATCTTTAGATCTTTAATCCATTTTGAGTTTATTTTTGTGTGTGGTATTAGAACCCCAGATTTAGTAGAAGGAAACAAATCTTAAAATTTAGGGCAGAAATAAATGCAAAAGAAATAAAAGAGACCATAGCAAAAATCAGCAAAGCAAAAGCTGGTTTTTTGAAAGGATAAATAAAATTGACAAACCATTAGCCAGACTCATCAAGAAACTAAGAGAAAAAAGTCAAATCAATAAAATTAGAAATGAAAATGGAGAGATTACAACAGACAACACAGAAATACAAAGAGTCATAAGAGACTACTATCAGCAATTATATGCCAATAAAATGGACAACGTGGAAGAAATGGACAAATCTTTAGATGAGTACAACTTTCCAAAACTGAACCAGGAAGAAATAGAATTTCTTAACAGACCCATCACAAGCATAGAAATTGAAACTATAATCAGAAATCTTCCAGCAAACAAAAACCCAGGTCCAGACGGCTTCACAGCTGAATTCTACCAAAAATTTCAAGACGAGCTAACACCTATCTTAATGAAACTCTTCCAGAAAGTTGCAGAGGAAGGTAAACTTTGAAACACATTCTATATGAGGCCACCATCACCCTAATACCAAAACCTGACAAAGGCACCACAAAAAAAGAAAACTATAGGCCAATATCACTGATGAACATAGATGCAAAAATTCTTAACAAAATTGTAGCAATCAGAATCCAAAACACATTAAAAAGATCATACACCATGACCAAGTGGGCTTTATCCCAGGGATGCAAGGATTCTTCAATATCTGCAAATCAATCAGTGCAATTCACCACATTAATAAATTGAAAAATAAAAGTCATATGATTATCTCAATAGATGCAGAGAAGGCCTTTGACAAAATTCAACATCCATTTATGATAAAAACTCTCCAGAAAGCAGAAATAGAAGAAACATACCCCAACATAATAAAAGCTATATACGACAAACCCACAGCAAACATTATCCTCAATGGTGAAAAACTGAAAGCATTTCCCCTAAAGTCAGGAACAAGACAAGGGTGCCCACTTTCACCACTACTATTCAATACAGTTCTGGAAGTTTTGGCCAGAGTGATCAGAGCAGAAAAAGAAATAAAGGAATCCAAATTGGAAAAGAATAAAAACTCTCACTGTTTGCAGATAACATGATTCTCTACATAGAAAATCCTAATGATTCCACCAGAAAACTACTAGAGCTAACCAATGAATATAGTAAAGTGGCAGGATATAAAATCAACACTCAGAAATCCCTTGCATTCCTATACACT
>SJYC01052627.1:0-26954 GCA_006408675.1 Madoqua kirkii | reverse complement strand
TTATCCTTAGAAACTACTTAAGGATAATCTTTTGAAATATGTGGCCTTATAAGAGAGGAATTTTTAACTCATCTTTGTATGTGTGGGGAAAAAAAAACCATGAGGCAGCTGTTACATAAGTGTGATATTAAAAAATACCAACTATTCAATAGTAATATAAATTAACATATGAATAAAACATTTTAAAGATAAAAATAGGCTAACCTATAGGTTATAAAAATGCTTGCCAAGTGATATTAATTCTAACTCAAATTGTTTATCAAATTATTCTAGTAACTCCCAAACATTTATTAATTTTAGAAATTGTAGCCATAGTTATCTCTTTGACCCAGATGCCTTTGTTTGGACCATGAACTGTCATAGGAAACTGCAAAAAGACCCTCCAAGAATTTCCACATTAAACAGGTAGTCATTCATATAAAACAAACTTATGGTTACAAAAGAGGAAGGAAGGAATGATAAATTAAGCGTAGGAGATTAACAGATACAAACCACTATGGATAAAATAGATAAGCAACAAGGATTTACTATATAGCACAAAATATAGTCAACATCTTGTAATATCTATAATGGAAAAAATCTGAAAAAATATACATATATCTAAGTCACTTTTCCATACACCTGAAACTAACACAATATTGTAAATCAACTATATTTCAGTTTTAAAATTCCTTATAAATAGGTAGTCATTAAGTAACTTGTGGTCTTGATATATTTTTTTTTTAAATCACTCTTAATAGCAATAAAATTGTTCATGGAGCTGAATCCTCTTTTTAGCTTTTGCTCCAGTTAACAGTAAGTATACTGGAAAGATTTTAGTCCTTATAACACTTGCTGTTAATTTTTACATTCAATTGTATTAATAACTAAGTCACAAAATAATTGATACATCATATTTGATGATATCAAACCTAATCCTTCAGCCCAGATGAGACATAATGTAATACAGTAGTTAAGGGCATAAACCAGAGTACAAATCCTTTGTGTTTAACCTCCTTTCTGTATCTCAGTTTTCTCAACTAAATGTTTCTGATATAGAGAAGACTTTATTTTGGCAGTCATGTTCATTAATAAACTGAGTGTTATTAATGCCTATGGTGGGTGTCTATTCAGTGGCTTTTGGCAAAATTATACCACTAAATAAAGGTGAAATTCAGTAAGAATGATAAGATTAGGGATCTGTAACCATATGGTTCATCTATAAACCACCGCACTGACCTCATTTACCTGCCACGGGTTCTATCCTGCAGTAGGTGTTCACACTTTGTCAAGAGAATTAACGTTTGGATGGTGCCTCCAGTAGTGCCATTACTCTCATCTGACTGCTCCTTTTAGAGTCTAGTTATCACAAATGGGTTACTCTAGAAGATCCTATGGAAGGTGCTTAAGTGCTAGGATGGCACTCAGTGGACTTGGGGCAGTAACTATTCAACTACCATGGATATATATTAATATTTTAACAACTGGTACAGCTGAACCAATGTGTACTAGCTGAACATCAGGCCTGAATGTGGTACTCTATACATACTCTTTAGAAGTAGTATTGTTTCTATGTCTGCCTACTTAACTGAGGTATGCTATAATGTACATTAATATCAACTCTATAATAAGTTTTCTCTTTTCTCCTTGAAGTTATCAATTTTGTATGTATACAAGTTAAAAAACTAATTTCAGATTTTTTTTTATTTTTCAGGTGAATTGATCTAACATGATATGTTAGAGAACCATAGGTCCTTTGACATACCAGTTCCTTCATCTGAAATATTTCTATCCCCTCCCCAACAGTCTTGACTAATTTATCTCCTACTCATCTTTCCATCTTGGTTAAGTGTCACTTTCTCAGGGAAACCTTGAACACCGTAGTCCACAACAGATTCTTTCCAGCCTTTATCTCAACTTGTAAATATACATTATGAAATTATCTAGTATGCTTATTAATTTCTAGTTGAACCAATAGGTCCCAAGACTAATGAACGCGATGCCATTTGTTGTTTTGCCCATCACTGCCACCTCTGCCGCTGGAGCATAGCAAGTGCTCAACAAATACATGCTGAACAAGGGACTGAGTGAATGAACAACTAAGCAAATGACTAGGAATCCAGAGGCCCTGATTTGGTATGAGTTGTATTATTTATGAGGGGCTTCCCTGGTGGCTCAGACGGTAAGGCGTCTGCCTGCAATGATGGAGATCGGGTTCGATTCCTGAGTCGGGAAGATCCCCTCATGGTGGAACCCTGTGTAAAGTTTTTCCTTTGCCTGCTGTTGAACTTGTTCCTGTACTCAAATAACAAAGTTTAAAAAATAGATATCACTTTGAAAATTCTCCATAGCTCAAAGTAAACCGAGGCCAAACATGGTATCTTTAATTATGCAAGAAAAAGGCAAGATACCATTAACAGAACATCTAGTCTAGCCTGGAAACTTCACAGATGCCCACATCACAAGATATCTCTCTGCAGGATCTTAGTATCTTACTGGAGAAAAGGAACGAAGGAACCCACACTTGTCCCCTAAGCGCAGGTCGGGAACAGGGAACAGGGATTCTGCAGGCTCCATACCCTTGACAAAGCTTAGGTGGAAAAAACATGCCTAGGGTGTCAGTGGGAAATGGGCATTTATTCAAAGTGAACTTATCGAGCATCTACGGTGTGCCAGAAAGCCTAGCTCTGGACTGGCTCTGACAAACCTCCGGGGTTGCTTTAGTCCTTCAGAGAGCTCTGGTCCGGAAGAGGAGCAAACCAGACCCGGGTTCGCCTACCTCGAAGTGCCGGACGGGGCCTCCAACAGCGACAGAGCGCTCCACAAAGAGTCAGGGGCACGAAAGCCGGCCGCCCCACTGGCACTCGCCAACCCCAGGCCTGGCTCGGCGAGCGGGCCCTGGGCAGCCGCCCACCGGCAGCCGCGCCAGGAGGAGACGGGTCCCCGCCCTCCGAGGGGCCGCGCTTACCCGTCGGGTGAGTACTCGAGGTTGAAGACTGCCCCGTGGGTGCGGGTGCTGAGGTACACCGAATCCGCGGGATGGATGGAACCATAGAGGTTGGTCATGGTGCGGAAATTGTCCCGCGCCGGGTCCACGAACAGCCCGCGGCCCAGGCTGCGCTCTCTCAGCCACCCGAAGAGCCGGGCACCGGGGCTGCCCAGGCGGGCTCTGAGGCAGGGCTGGCCACGGCTCCCGGCCCTGCAGTCAGGCCCGGGTGGCCGGCGTGGCGGGGAAGGCGGTGAAGGATCTCCTTGAGCGGAAGCGGCTGAGGACTCTAGAGCTCCGGGCAGCCCGAGCTCCCGCGCGCGCCCGCCGGGGGGCTCCGAGGAGGCGCAGGGACTGCGAGGGCTCCCGCCGGGCGACGGGGGAGGGGCTGCGTCAGCCCTGGGCTGTAGTGGCGAGGGCGGGGAAGGGAGCGGCCCGGCAGCAGCCGCCTCTCTCCCGTAGGGTGCCGGCTCCTCTGCCCCGGCTCCAGCGGCCCTATTCCCTCCGGGGCTACGGAGCCCGAGGGGAAACATGGCCAACGCCCCCGCCCCCGGCTCCCGGCCGCTGCCCTGCCAGCCAACACCTCAGTACTCCCGCTCCAGCCGCCACTTCCGGCGTGCGGCCCCCTCACCTCGCCGGCTGGGAAACCCGCGCCGCCTCTCGGTATCATCCGCCGGGGACCAAGAAAGCGGAGACACCATTCGACTGGGGGTGCCACAGTCGGGAGGGTTGGAGGTCTAGAGCTACCGTGTGTGCGCGCGACAGTGAGGATGCGCAGGGCCTAGGCTGCATGGGGCAGCGCTAGCATCCGGGAACTGCGTGAACTATTGTCAATATGTGATTATCAGTGACCAGACTGTGTCTTTGGGGGTGACAGGGTCTGACTGGTCAGTCCAACAGGCTGAGTGTGATTGGGTACTGTTTACATAATCATCTCTACTTTACACTGAGACCAACCAAGGTAAGAAATGACCATATTATGTGCTGCTCACACAGTAAGCAGCATGGTGTACTGCCTACTTAGCCTGGGAATCTAGGGACTCAGATTTAACTTCTGCACTGAAAAGCCCTGGATGGCACAGCGCCTGGGGCTTACTGCTACCCTGGAGATCTGCCCAGTTACCAGCAACTTTACCTACTAGTTCAAGCCTTTACCAAAGCCTTCCTCTCTGCAGGGAGCATACCCTAGCCAGGAGTCACTGAGAGGAGCCGAAATCTGAATCAATCTTACAATCGGCAGAGCCCAGGGTCAATCCTGCTTACATCTGCCAAGCAGGGCATAGAGGGCACAATAGATGCTGTTAGTGCTGCTGAAGATAAATACATAGAATTCATTTGCAGAAAAAGCTTAACTGGAACTGGGGTGTTTCTTGGGGAGAGGAGGAAAGTCTTAAAGGAGAGGAACCTTGAGGTATAAAAAGAGGTGAGTAAGAAGAGGTAGGTATAAGAAATGACAACCCTTCTAGGCCTTGGGGTTTCCCTGGTGGCTCAGCTGGTAGAGAATCTGCCTGCAATGCAGGAGACCTGGGTTCGACCGCTGGATTGGGAAGATTCCCCTGGAGAAGAAAAAAGCTACCCACTCCAGTATTGTGGCCTGGAGAATTCCATGGACTGTATAGTCCACAGAGTCACCAAGAGTCAGACACAACTGAGCAACTTTCACTTTCCAGGCCTTGAGCAAGAACTGAGTTACAGAAAGCTGCAATTTGTGACAGTTTAGGATAGTCTGAAAGATGCCAGGAGGAAAGAAATAAGATTTGGACAGGGCTGAACATTCAGCAGGTCCTCCCAGCAGCAAAGTTAGTAGTTATTCAATAAGCTGACTGAAACATGGGCAAGAAGCAAGTGTCTGGTGTTCAGAGATCAAGGCAGCCATTCTTCTGGAGATATTCCTTGTGTAAGGGTTAGAGGTCTGTTTCATGATAAACAAATAATGTTTCTTAGTGACCCACAACTTCTGACTGCAACAAATGTTTATTAAAGGTCCTCTGCTTGATTCCAAGTTATGGCCAATGGCTAAAATTTCTTTGGTCTATAAAACATCTTGACCATGATATTCACCAACATTATTAACTTTCTCAGTAAGTAAAATAAAACTCAACTTTCTTTCCTTTTTCTGCCTCCTTCCCTCAAAACTCAATGTTAAAAGGTTACATATTCCAAAGTATGTAAGATATAATTCCAACAGAGCTCTGCAACAAGCGTTGTGCTGTCTCAAGATAATCAGGTTTCACAGCTCAGGCAATTCAAAATTAACTCACTACTGCTCCCAAACTGATTACGAACTGTTCACTGGCAACTTAGAGAATCTAAAGAAATCCAATGGAAACAAAAACATTTTGTAGGTTTGCATGTACATCTAAAAGTTAGATAGTGAAAATGATTCCTGAAAAGTTAAGAAAGCCACAAATTTAAGGCGGTGGTTGTGGTAACATACAGAACACGTCATTTAGTAATATCAGGTTTGGGGTTTTTTTTCTTACACTTCTACTGAAAATGTTTCACCATTATTTTAGAACCTCTCAGTGAAAAAATAAAAATCACTAGAGGTTACCAGAGAAGGCATTAAAGACAGAACAACTCTGTGCCTGCTTCTATTTACCCACTGCCTTTCAGAGCCTTTAACCACCACTGTGTTAACAAGAAATCTATTTCAAACTGCAGTCTATAGACCAATTTCTATGCAATGCTATTTTTTAAAAAACTAAAAAATGTTCAACTTCAACTGCTAAATTCACAGATACCAATTCAATAGAAATGCTTGAAGCATCTTCTGAAATCCTTTGCCCCGATACTCTTTTCCAATCCCGATGTGCCTTTCCAATCACAACAAAAGTTAAAAAAAAAAAAAAGGCAAAAGTACATGTGATATCCATCACATGTCCTTTTAGCATCAATCTCATTAAGGAAGCAGAGAACAAATTTGTTTACTTTCTTCCCTATCTGTTGACTAAATATTTTTTTAAAAATTACTCCCAACTGGTGTTTTATAATGAAATGTGCTAGAAATGTAAACACTGGCCTTTCTGTTCAGGCTTTTATATTTCAGGAGCAGCAAGTTCACGCCTGATGTCTTTGACATCATTGGTTCTGCCCATCAAATAGAATTCTTTGTTGGGAACAAGATTGACAAAATGAGCAAGGCGGCTGGACTTGGCATAAAAAGCTGAAATTGCAGCTATACCCCAGGCATCTTCCTGGTTGAAGCCATGTACCTCGAGCTTTTTGAAATGGTCATCTGTTATGTCATCAGCTTGGGAAATAGTAAGTGCAAATTCCAGCATTGCCTTTTCCCGGGCAGGGAGGTCAGACTTTCTCCAGTTGATATAGACCTGTAAGAAAACACACAGTTAGAGGCAGAATCTCTGTCCATCACAACATAGCCAATAAAACACATGGCCTAACAAAAGAAGCATTAATGAAAAAACCTAAGATTAAAGAGGTGAAGTGAGGCCAAAATAAACTTTACAGACAGGAAGTATCTTGGTCAAGTTCAATATAATGCAAACCTGGAACTCTATCTCTACCAAGAAATCTTTGCTCACTCTAAGTACTTCTTCCTCCTCTAAACACCCATAGCATCAAAAACCTCAGAACCAAGATTCAGAGACTCTTAATACATAAGGGCCTACAAATATCAATCTTTTTGTATGAGAAAAGTGAAACTCAGATAATTATCCCTTTGTCCCCACTTAATTGCAAATAAGTATCAGCTATTGATTTGCAAAATTAATAGCTGATACTTAAGCAATGACTATGTGCTAAGACTGTGCTCAGTGCTTCATATTCATTATCTCATGTAATTCTTATAAAAATCCTAGGAAGTAATGTTTTTTTATTAGTCACTCCCAATTTTACTGCAAAGAAACTGAAGCTCAGAGAGTTCACACACTTTCCCAAGGTCACACAGCTACAGTGGCAGATCTGGGATACGAATCCAAGTGTATTTGATTCCAATGACTATATTGATAATCATTACCATTACTAAAGCAAAATACTGGAAACTATTCATGACTTGAGGTTTTCCTGGTGGCTCAGACAGTAAAGAATCTGCCTGCAATGCAGGAGACCTGAGTTTCAATCCCTGGGTCAGGAGAAGAGAATGGCAACCCACTCTAGTTTTCTTGCTTGGAAAATTCCTTGAACAGAGGAGTCTGGTGAGCTACTGCCCATTGGATCACAAAGAGTCGGACACAACTGAGTGTCTAACACACACATACATACATACACACACACATTAACTACCTAAAAGTCAGAAGAACAGTTGAGCAAATGGTGTTATAGTATATCCTATGATCACTAGGGAGACTGTTTGAGACTAGTCTTGGATGAGCAAATTTCTGGTGAATAAGCAGGTGGCTCTGAGAAGGGCAAAGGTGATGATGTACCTGTCTCGTTTAGCTTTTGGCTGGCAACAGAGGCCCTCGGAACAATTTTCAAGGTCTCCACTCAGGTGGGGTCAGGAAAGAAGTTTGGAGGATAGGAACAGACTGATGACCCTCCCTCAGGAATAAATGCAGAGAACAGAAACATCTGTTTCTGAAGAAACATCTGGCTCAAAAGATCAGGAATTTCACTGTAGGGATGAGTAGGGTTTTGTAAGCTTGGTGACAAACCCATGTTTACTCTGTCTTTATCCTTGATTCATTTCTCTGAGAAGAATTAGCATGACCTCTGACATTCAAACAGCCTGACTCTGGACGAAACAAGTTAAGAGTAAGCTGCTGGCTGGGGGTTTGAGACCCATTTCACAACCAGTCTTGGTGGGAAAGAGCAGGTGGGGGCAGTTCCAGAATGGGAGACTGACAAGCCCAAGCTTGGGGCCGCTGTACGAAGTAAAAGAAACCTTAAATCACCAGTCCAGGTTCAATGCATGAGACAGGTGCTTAGGGCCAGTGTACCGGGATGATCCTGAAGGATGGGATGGGGAGGAAAGTGGGAGGGGGTTCAGGATGGGGAACACATGTACACCCATGGCTGATTCATGTCAATGTATGGCAAAAACCACTGCAATACTGTAAAGTAATTAGCCTCCAATTAAAATTAATTAGTTAAAAAAAAAAACTGTTTAGGGCCCATTAGGAATAACTAGTGGATAGACTAAACTCACAAGGGCTTTCCTGGTGGCTCAGACAGTAAATAATCTACCTGTAATGCAGGAGATGTGGGTTCAATCCCTGGTTGGGAAGATCCCCTGGAGGAGGGCATGGCATCCCATTCCAGTAGTCTTGCCTGGAGAATTCCATGGACTGAGGAGCCTGCTGGGCTACAGTTCACAGGGTCACAAAGAGTCAAACACAACTAAAGCTACTGGCATGCATGCATAGACTAAATCCATACTGGAAAATGCATACTATACAATGTAGCAGAGAGAGTGTAAACTTTGAAAGTGGACTCTGCCATTCTAGCTGTGCACCCCACATTAATTCCAGGTCTGAACCTCAAAGGTAAAAGGGTTATAATAAGGTTCAGCTTAGGGAGTTGTGTGCATTTAAGAGAATATGTGTCAGGTCTGGCACCAGGCTAGAGCTTAGCTATCCCCTCGTCCCAAACATCACGTGCACACAGAAGCAGGTGGGCACAGGAATGGGAAACTGGCACAGGGAGGTGGGCATTCACCTGGTCAGAGGCACTGGGTTCTTCGAGAAGACCCTGTACCAGGCACTGTGGACAACCACGCTATATGAGCACCTGTTGGCCAGGCTGGTCACCACAATGATGAGCTCCTTGTCAGCTCTGCTGAGCTGGCCTGGGGAGGGAGAAGAGAGAAGAGCTGCCATAAGCCTGGAGAGCAGCACAGAAGAACCTAAACAGGCTCAGCCATATTTTAGCAAGTTGCCCGCCTAGCTGCTCACTTACTCATTCCCAGTCCTGTGCTAAGAGCTAACCTATTTTATTTTCTTCACAATACTTAACACTTTCTGAAGTCAACTTGTTCTTTTATTTCTAGTCATTCACTGTTTTCTCCTCTCTGGAATATGCTTGAAAGTCTATGCATTTTTCTGATTGTTCACCACTGTATACCCAGAGGAATGCCTAACAGTTAGTAGTTGCTCAGAAAACATGTGAATGAATTACTAATTTAAGAAGTATTTTCTGAGGCCCATCAGGTACTAGACACTTTTTGAAAAGGAGATTAAAAAAAAAAAAAGACATTTCCAACCTCAGGGGCCATGCTACTTCTACACAGAGAAAAGCAGAGAAGGGGAGAGTCCACTTTGGTACCTGGTACCATCTGGGAACTTTAGATAATCTTCACAACAGCTCTGCAGAGGAGGTATTAATACCATTTTACTAGTAAGAAAACCAAGGCACTGAGACATTTAAGTACTCCGTTGAAGCTCACATCATGATTTATGGCAGAATCACATTTGAACACAGAACCTATCTCTTCCTTCTAGGATGGAGAGGCTGAGGCAATTGTGGAAGATACAGCAGACAGCACCCTGCATGCCACTGGAAAAGGACAGATGAGGGAGGCTGTGGGAGGTCAGAGGAAAAACCAGAGTCCCTCATAAGTGAAGGCAGGTGAGATGGACTTTGATGGAAAGTTCAGATTCACAAAGCATGGATAGGAGACAAGGCAGCCCAGAGGCACAGTAAAGTATGATCCAAGTTAAACAGGAGAGATATCATGAGACTGGAGTGCTTTGGAGACTAAAGCATAATTCACAGTTCACTTTGACTTGAATGGACAGAACATGAAGAGAGGCTGAAGGAAATGAGGCTGGGAGGCAGGCTGGTGTCAAGCCACAGAGAGTCATGGTGCCAGGCTGCCTCCCATCTCTGCTGCTCACTCTTCCTTTAATAATAAAATCCCTTAGTTTTATCTGGGCACGCGGCCACAGAGCTAGATGTGATGCAGGTCTAGCCAATGGAAGGTAAACGGTGTGGCTTCCATGTCATGACCATGAAGGAAGATATGTGTCCACACATACCCTTCTTTGTTTTTCTGCAGGAAGTAGTGGTAAATCCATATAAGCATGTAAGCAAGGGCAATTCCAAATAGCAAACAACACTACATTGCCCCTCAAAAGCTCATTTGAGACTATTGGAGAGATAGAGAAAAAAAAATACCTTGTTTAAATCAATGTGTCTTTGGTCTGAGCAACAGCAGCCTAACCTGAATCCTAAGCAAGAAATCCATGATTACCGGTCTAAAGTCCCTGAACTTTATCCAGGGTGTTGTAGGGAGCCAGAGACGGCCTTTGAGCACAAAGAAAGTTGAGCCAGAGTTATTATCTAACTTATTTCCGTTTATACCTATAACCATCAAGTAACATTCAGACCTCAATGTCAGAATCCAGACAATGTCTCTGCCAGCTCCAGTCCTTCTGAGCTTCTCCCTAGCTCCACGGTAACCTGGGACTATGTGGGAACGAACTCTAGCAAGCAGGCACCTGGATCTTATCTAAAAATGACTTAGCACTTCCCCCGCGCCCCCCACTTACCTGTTTTCTTGTTACAGATGACACTGTAATAAGCAAAGAAGGCTCTGAATTCCAATGGCCAGTGAGACAATACTTTAAATACAGTTGGTAAAAATCCTGTCTGCAGGGAAGGAGAGAAAGAGGGAAATGTAACATTAACAACTAAGAACAGGATTGGCAAATAGTAACTGGTAGTTCCCATACTGTCTGCTGAATGCCAGATGCAGTCTAAAGAAGGCCACAGCTTTGTGTCAAAGCACAACCCACACATCCTTTCATGTTTTAGGGGATTATAAGGGTTATTTCTAAAGGCATATGTAATTTCTTTTTTACTAAGGCATTTTATAAAATTTAGAGAGTTGTATGTAAACTAAATGATGTTTCTTAGAATTTAGGCTATACTTATTACACCCCTTTTCACAGAGGGGCTGGTGGTGCTCACTGATTTCTAAGAATTAAATCAGTAACAAGCCTTGATATTAGTAAAGTTCTGTAAAGTTCTTTCATACATCCCATCTCATTTTTTCTTCTCCAAAACTCTCTAAAGTAGCTAAGGCAAGGATCATTATCCCAGTTTACAGATAGGGAAACTAAGGCCCAGAGAGGTTGAGTGACTTGTGCAAGCCAAACCAAATCTAAGAGGCATGTTTGCGATTTTGACATTGGGTTTTCTTCTCTTTTTTATGAAAGATATTTATTTACTTATTTATTTGGTTGCTCTGGGTCTTTGTGGCACATGGAATCTCTGCTCTTGGCTGTGGCTCGATGGCTTAGTTGCAGCACACAGGATCTTTAGTTGTGGCATGTGAACTCTTAGTTGTAGCATGTGGGATCTAGTTCCCTGACCAGGGATGGAACCCAGGCCCCGTGCGCTGGGAGTGCAGTCTTAGCCACTGGACCAGGAAAGTCCCTCAGTATGTTTTCCAATGGGATTCTATGGCAGACAACTATTGACTGCTACCCAGTAGCCATTTCTTCCCTCTTCCCTTGACAGTGGATACTGCATGTTGTTCAGATATCAGATTGCCATGGGCTCCAGGGAAGGTTAACCCTTCCCCAGCCCCACTGGGTGAATCCTGATTGATCTAAACCAATTATTTCTATTCTACTTGTCAGTGATTGGCCTAGGAATGGGCATGTGACACTATTATGCCAAATGAGAAATGAAGGGAAATCAGCTGGGAGCCTTCTCTCCCCAAAAGGAATATGAGAAAAGGGTGTGACCTCCACATCCATTCTAGGAGCTATGCAAGGATGTCATGTTTGCTGCTGTTATACCCAGGGACCAGGAGGTCACAAGCCTGAGCACACAGTTATCATATCAAGGAAGTCAGAGCTAAAAAAGGCAAAGACTTGATCCTTGATATCACTGAGCCACTGGATTAACAATCCAGGAATCACCCTGTGTCTGGACCTACTGCTAATACAAGACACTGAACTGTCCTTGCTGTTATATCAACTGAATTGGATTTTCTGTTACCTGTAGCTGAAAGCACCCTAACTGATAATAGATGCTAAAGTTCATTACTGATCTGGAAGACATGGTAAAAGAACCATTTATGTCTGCCGGGGCATGAGCTAGGGAAGAGGTGATGATGTGAGGAGGTAAAGACAGGTACTGAGAGAGAGGCTGGGGGCTCCCAAACCTTTCCCACCAGAGCAGCTGGGTCTCTATATACTTATAAATGGATCTACATACAAGATTCTGTCTGGGAAAAAAATCCACAAAGTTTCAGCACCAAGTTTCAAAAACAAAGTTTAGAGTAAACATCTGCCTTCAGACAAGGGTTTTATAATTTGACAATATAAAACATCACTTTTAAAAGTACCCTTGTATTTCCCTGGTGGTCCAGTGGTTAAGAATCTGTCTGCCAATGCAGGGGACACAGGTTCAATCCCTGGTCATGAAAGATCCCACAGACCTCAGGGCAACTAAGCCTGTGTACAACTACTGAAGCCTGTACACCTAGAGCCCCTGTTCCACAATAAGAGAAGCCACTGCAATGAGAAGGCTGCATACCTAGCCCCTGCTCACCCCAACTAGAGAAGGTCCACATGTAGCAACATAAAACCGAGCATAGCCACAGACAAATAAAGAAATAATTTAAATAAACAAATAAATAGAAAGTATCCTCAAGAAATAATTCTGGGATGTTCAAAAGGATATCTGTATAAACATCTGTTACAAGTCACAAATATCCAAGATTGGGAGACTGCTGATAAATTAAAACATCTCTATTATACAGTGCTATATCATGCAGCCATTAAACATGTTTTTTTTTAAACATGATGTTTTAACCTAGAAAAATGTTCATGTTAACATGATCTCATTTAAAAAGTTACGTGTATATTTATTTTTTAAAAATAGGGAAGAAGTGCTACAAGTGGCTGACTTTGGTGGAATTTTTATTTTTGAAAATTTTGCTTATTTTTCTAATTTTTCAATACATAATTGCAGGAAGGACCAAGGTACCTCTCACATTTACTGAAGCATCTGGCACACCACTCATGGTTCCATATCCACACCATATTACAGCGCTAAAGGGAACTACAGAACACACCTCAGTCACAGTGGGCAGAGAACTGAGTGACAGAGTTCCAGAACTTACAGGGCTGTGCCTAAGACAAGAGGAAAAAGTGCATGTTCTTCTGACTGGGAACCCCAAAGGAAGGGCTCATCCACAGTGGGAACTTGGGCAGACCGAGGCAACCAGTTCCAGGGATTACACTCCAGCCAACAAAGGTCTGCACCAGCTCTCTGCATGAGGTGAGTGCCTCACCTTCTTTTCTATCTCCTCCATGAGCTCTAAAATGTCAAAAGGCAGGTCCTTTTTGTAGGAATGGGGTAACGGCTGATGGGTTTGGACTTCTCTTCCTGGTGCTGAGATTCATAAAGGTGTAAGTTCAGGGTCACCAGAGGCAACTTTTTCCAAAACCTATTGGTCACAAGGTGAAGAAGAGACTGAAAGGAAACAAAGACAGTAGGACTGGAATGGGCTGCCAAAGGAATGGCTTGGATAGCTTGTTTGTGTATCTGGACTTAAAGGAAAAACGGTACCTCTGGGGTCAATTCCCATTAATTACAACCAATTCTTGAGCAATCATGAAACGGATTCTGAGCTCAACAAGAAATAATGCTGTAATCCATAATGTCTGACATGAGAAGAGGATATTGAGGGCATGATGGTCCAAATGACATATCTACAATGCTTGCCTTAAAGCCCAGCTCAGATACCACCTAATAGCAATAAAACTTCCTGGGGTTCTTCAATGCCATGAAGACTTTCTGAAGCCTTTTAAGGCTACAAAATGATGGCCAGGATTTATATATATCATCTGCTGCCAATAGCAATGATAAAAACTGTCATATAATGAACACCTAGTATGTGTCAGGTCTTCTGCATACACTCCCCAAAACTACCAGCAATCCTGTACTTTACAGATATGAAATCTAAGGATCAGATGGATTAGGTCACACAGAGATAAAATTCAGGTCTATCTGACTCCAAAGTCTTCATTATTCTCACTTTACAATCCTGTCTCTTAAAAAAGAATCTAACCAAAAAATATAGAAAACTAACAACTTTATATTTATTCTAAATGAAAACTGAGAAAAACCAACATAAACCTAAAAGGGCAAACTCTTTATTTTTTTTACATTAAAAAAATTATAGTTGATTTACAATGTTGGGGTAATTAGAGCTGAACAGCAAAGTGATTCAGTTATATAACACACATACATGTATACATACATATATATCTATATACACTCTATTTTTAATATTCTTTTCCATTATGGTTTATCATAAGATACTGAATATAGTTCTCTGTACTATACAGTAGAACCTTGTTGTTTATCCTTTCTATATATAAAAGTTTATATCTACTAACTGCAGCTTCCCACTGCATCCCTCCCTCAACCCCCTTCCCCATGGCAACCACCAGTCAGTTCTCATGTCCATGATTCTGTTTCTGTTTCTAGATGGGTTCACTTGTGTCATATTTTAGATTCCCTTATAAGTTATATCATACGGTATTTGTCTTCTCTTTCTGGCTTCCTTCACTTAGAATGATAATCTCTAGTTGCTGCAAATGGCATTATTTTATTTTTAACAACTGAGTAGTATTCCATTGTATATATGTACCACATCTTTATCCATTCACCTCTCAATGGACATTTTCACATCTTGTCTACTGTGGAAGAGTGCTACTATAAACATAAGGATACATGTATTTTTTTGAATTACAGTTTTATCTGGATATATACCCAGGAGTGGGATTGCTCAATCATATGGTAATTCTGTGTTTAGTTTTCTAAGGAATCTCCATACTATTTTCCACAGTGACTGCACCAACTTACATTCCCACCAACAGTGTAGGAGGGTTCCCTTTTCTCCTCATCTTTTCTAGCATTTGCTATTTGTAGACTTTTTAATGATGGCCATTCTGACTGGTGTGAGGTAGTAGCTCACTAGAGTTTTGATTTGCATTTTTCTAGTAATTAGAGATTTGGGGCATCTTCTCATGTGCCTATTGACCATCTGCATATCTTCTTTGGAGAAATGTCTGTTTAGGTCTTCTGTAATGGGTAGCCTCTTCATGCATTTTACCATACAAGGTTCTAAATTGGGAGCAAGAAAACAAGATTATGCTTTCCTAGAAAACTCAGTCTGGTGAGTAATCCAACTGTGAAAGATAGTATAATATAGGGCTGTCTGAAGGCCAACTGCCTGGGTCCAAATCCTGACTCTGCTACTTATGTGCTATGTGACCAGGGGCATGCTTCCCTCCATTTCTTCATCTATAAAGTATGAATTAAAGTATGAATTATAATAATGCCAACTCATAGAGCTGTTATGAGGATTTAATGAGTTAATACACACAAAGCTCTTAAAGCCTTGCACTTAGTAAATATTGTATATTAAATAAAGTGTTAGAGGTTTAAAATAAAGGTGTGATTAAAGTATACTGAGTACATTATGGATCTATCAATTGACATTTGCTTATATATTCATTATGAGACCCACAGAAAAGATCTGGACAGCTCCCTTCACAGAACCCACCTGCCAATACAGGAGACTTAAGGTTTGATCCCTGGGTCAGGAAGATCCCCCGAAGAAGGAAATGGCAACCTACTCCAGTATTCTTGCCTGGAGAATCCCATAGACAGAGGAGCCTGGCACGCTACAGTCCATGGGGTCCCACAGAGTCAGACACAACTGAAGCGACTTAGCAACTTCACATCCTCTGGGGACCCCTGATGGGTTCTATGGACTGTATGTAGCACCCACCTGCCCGCCTTTCATATCTGACACCTCACCTATGTGCCAGCATATACATCATACTAAAGGGGAAGGCCCAGGCTGTGGGCCTTCTACCTTAGTAGCTGTAGCTTTTCTACCTTAGTTTTCCCTACCCATTAGCTAGAGTGGGGCAAGTATCTGAGTATCCAGGCCACAGACTGGCCACTGGTTCATGAGGCTGCTAGGCCAAAAAGCTCTGCCCACATAGATTCATACTCTTTGGGATCTGAACTGGGAAATCAGGAGTGAGCTAGCTGGCAATGAGAGCTGGAGCTGAAAAGTCATGAGGTAAAGCCAGGCGACTGGGGTCATGCTGCTCAGTTATGCACCAAAGGAGCAAGAGAGAAATCCAGAGTAAACGCAGCTATGAGAGGGAGAAAAGACTCAGAATAGGGGGTCAGGAATAACACTGGTGGTAGGAGGAGGTGCAGACAGACAAAAAGAGGTAGGACTGACAGTAACTGAGACTTGGTCACAACACAGTTCCCAAGGTGTGGCTGCAGAGGTCCTCTGAGGTACCAAAATGACCTCTCAGTTTCAGTTTACATGTAACATGATGCTTACTTTTATAATACTTGAGATAGGACTCATGCATTGCCAAGAAAAATCAGAATGACAAGAAAGAGAAAGCAAACATGTCTTCTCAATCGATGAACCTCCTCTAACCCAAAAGAAACATGGAAGTAAAGAGCTCCTATCACATAAGCTTATTTTAAAAATAAACAAAAAGTAAACACTCATAAAATGCTTAATACATACCTAATATTATTGTTGGCTGCTTTATCTATATATATTCACTCAAGATATGTTGGTACTGTTCTTGTTCTCATTGTACAAATGAGAAAACATTTCTCATTCTCTGTGCCATCTCAAAATAGGCACAGGGAAGATAAGTCACAAGAGCCTACAAGTCGCAGAGCAGGATTCAAACCCAGACAGTCTACCTCCCAAGTCCACGCTCATAATCTTTGTGCTGTGTTATATATACAAACTCATTGTCAAGGACAACTGCTACTTTTTTTTAAAAATCCCTAAGTCCAAACTAATCTATAAATGTCAGGTCTTGTCCTCCTATTTCCCTAAATACTTTCAAACTTTTCATTCTGAACCCTGGATAACCAGAATACTATTTTAAAAGAACAACTTCCATTAGTACTTCACCAGGCTTATTGGTAGGAGCTTTACAGGTATTGTCCTCTGAACTTTAAATTAAATGTCACCACTGTATATTCCTACATTGGGGCACACCGGACCTCAGCTACCATGAATGAGTTCAAGATCAGTACTGTTACATCTTTTTCAAGAGAAGCTGGAAGTTGAAGTTTAAAATAAGACCTGCTGTCTGCTTGATAATGCAGCAAGAAACAGGACATATGACTATGTCTTAGCACAGGAAGGAAGCACCTCCTGTGATTGTGGGTAAAATCAGAAAACACAGCCACCTCCATCTTCCAGTTTCACAGGGCACTAAGCCCCAAATGCTGGACTTTTCACCTGGCAGTCACCTCTGAACTGTGGACACATCTCTGTGGAAGTTGGGGGGGGGTAGGGGCAGCTATTTCCTTGATTCTGTGACTCTATGTCCTTGACTCTTTGCCTTGCTTGTTTGCCAGTTTGATACTACACTGAAATAAAAACAACGTAAAGATGATATTATTCTTTCCAATCTTTGAACTCATACTGGGTGTTCTGGATTAGCTCATCAGAAATTTTCACATAAAATTGCATAATTATTAAATGTTGACTCAATTGTTTTTCCCATGAGTACAGATGTGGCAGGACTGGTGGCCACTGGGGTTCTATTTTGGCTACATGGAGGTTCACTATAGTAGTCTGCCAACTTTTATGTTTGGAATCTTCCATAATAAAACAAATTTAAAATAATACTTAATTATTTTTTAAAAACCTATAGGACAAATACATATTTTTAAAAAGTCTGTAAAATATTAGTTTACATTTGCTAACATAAAAAGCCAGTTGATGAAACCATCTGAGGAATGTACACAGGCACAGTACTTGACATTAGATGAGTGTAAAATGACAGCTGTTATTGGTGAACTATAGGTTAAAACTTTTAATTTTGTGAAAATATCAGATACTTCATGATTAGAAAATACAGAGACTGGGTACCATTTTGTTGGTGGTGGTCAGTTGCTAAGTTGTTTCTGACTCTTTGTGACCCCATGCACTGCAGCACGCCAGGCTCCCCATCCTGCTCTATCTCCCAGAGTTTGCTCAAATTCACATCCGTTGAGTTGGCGATGCTAATCATTTCATCCTCTGCCACAGCCTTCTCCTTCTGCCTTCAATCTTTCCCAGCATCATGGTTCCACTACCAGTGGTTACTAGTTCAGTTCAGTTCAGTTCAGTTCAGTTCAGTCACTCAGTCGTGTCTGACTCTTTGCAACCCCGTGAACAGCAGCATGCCAGGCCTCCCTGTCCATCTCCAACTCCCAGAGCCTACTCAAACTCATGTCCATTGCATCAGTGATGCTATCCAACCATCTCCTTCTCCTCCTGCCTTCAATCTAAGGGTCGTAGTCCCAGAAAAGGTCACTCAACCAAGAAACGTAGTCCACCGGTTTCATGACCTCAAAGTCGAAGTCGTAGTCAGGAATGTTACTTATAAGTCCTGACTATAGGAAATCCTACCAGTGATTTGATCTGCTTGCAGTCCAAGGGACTCTCAAGAGTCTTTTCCAACACACAGTTCAACACCATCAGTTCTTCAGCACTCAGCTTTCTTCACAGTCCAACTTTCACATCCATACATGACTACTGGAAAAATCATAGCTTTGACTAGACCTTTGTTGGCAAAGTAATGTCTCTGCTTTTTAATATGCTGTTTAGGTTGGTCATAGCTTTTCATCCAAGGAATAAGCATCTTTTCATTTCATGGCTGCAGTCACCATCTGCAGTGATTTTGGAGGCCCGCAAAATTAAGTCTCTCACTGTTTCCATTGTTTCCCCATCTATTTGCCATGAAGTGATGGGACCAGATACCATGATCATAGTTTTTTGAATGTTGAGTTTTAAGGCAACTTTTTTACTCTCCTCTTTCACTTTCATCAACCTTGATGAAAGCAAAGCACCCTTTGCTTTCTGCCGTAAGGGTGGTGTCATCTGAGTATCTGAGGTTATTGATATTTCTCCTGGCAGTCTTGATTCCAGCTTGTGCTTCATCCAGCCCGGCATTTCACATGATGTACTCTGCATATAAGTTAAATAAGCAGGGTGGCAATATACAGCCTTGACATACTCCTTTCCCAATTTGGAACCAGTACAGCACAATCCAAAAAGAAAAAATTGGTACACTGGACATCATCAAAATTTAAAACATGCTTCAAAAGACACCATTACAAAGATGAAAAGACAATCCAAAAACCAGTAAAAAATATTTGCAAATCAATACCTGATAAGGGATTTGTACCCAGAATATATTTTAAAATATTTTATAATTCAATAAGAAAGCAAATAACACATTTTAATAGTGGGTAAAAGATGTGAATAGGCATTTCACCATATTAATCATACAAATGGTCATTTAGTACATGAAAAGATGCTCAACATTATTACTTATTTGGGAAATAAAAATAAAACCACAATGAATTAATATTTCACACCCACTTTAATCAAAAAGACAATAACAAGTGTTAGTGAGGATGTAGAGAAACTAGGACCTTTATATACTGGTGGGAGAAATGTAAAATGCTACAGCATCATTAGAAAAGTTTGGCAGTTTCTTAAAAAGTTAAATATAAATTTATCACAAGCCCATCAATTCCTATGATAAGTACTCTATCCTAGAGAAATGAACTTATACATCCACAAAGGCTTGTATGCAAATGCTAACAGTATTCATAAGAGTCAAAAAGTGAAAACAACCCCAATGGCCTTCAACTTGTAAATGGATAAACAAAATGTAGTGTATCCATGAAATACTGTGTTGGCAAAAAAGTTTATTTGGATTTTTCCATAATATATTACAGAAAAACTTGAACATACTGTTAGTTAGGTAGAATAGGGAAACGGAGTCCAAAATGGTGGTGGCTAAAAGACAAGGAAGGGAAAAGCCCGACTGGAGTGAGGACCTCAGGTAAATCAAGCAACACACCTGGCTGGCCCCATTTACATAGGACAGGCCCAGGGAGAGATAAACATATAAATAGAGGAGCCAAAGCTAGCTCTCTCCGCAACCCCCCCCACCACACACACACACGCTGGGGCGCTCTTTTTCCCGTGTCTTTGGATCGACGTACCCTCACGCCTCGAAGATGGATTTTCCTGCTAGCTTCTAAATAAAATAGAGCTGTAACACTGATTTGTCTAAGAGCTATAACATGGTCCATTCGAGACCTGAGAGCTGTGACACGCCGAGGGGGCTTTAATGTCCGTCACTCCAAATCTTTGTTATGACAAGACAAAGAACTGAGGAACATACACTCGCGTGACAAAACTTTTTGACAAACCCAGTAAAATACTCTTCAGAAATAAAAAGCAATGAACTACTAATACATTCTACAAACATAGATGAACCTAAATAACATCATGCTAAGTGAAAAAACCCAGACACAAAGAAACTACGTGTTGTATGATTCCATCTATGTAAAGTGTTCAGAAAAGGCTAGAGACAGAAAGTAGGTTAGTGGCTGTGTGGGGCTGGGGTAGGAAAGATGTTGATCACAAATGGATATGAGGGATCCTTTTAGGGTGACTGAGGTGATCTAAAACTGGATTTTGGTGATAGTTGCACTACTAATACATTTACTAAAACTAACTTAATTGTATATTTGAAGTGCATGAAATTTATAGTCTGTATAGAAGTTTTAAAATCCTGCCTGTATCGGGGGATATAAAATATCATGTTTAGTTTGAGATTTGGAAAAGGTTTTGCCAGAATGGAAGAAGAGCAAACTTCTGTAACCCTGCCATAGTTTTGTTTTTGCCATAGTTGTTTTAAGGCTCTGATAACAAAGTAATGCCTAGAGTCTGACCTAAGTGTACAGGAGAGGAGGTGGCTGCCTCCTGGGATAGGGACTAGAGAACTTTTCTCATCTTCCCATACTGAAACTCTTAACTCCCCTTCCTCCTACCCCTGGCAACCACCACTGTTTTTTTTCCTTTGAAAACCTTGTAGACTTTTAAAACTCATCACCTACATTATTTAAAGGAAAATTCGAAGCGAGACACACATTTTCAAGGGTGGGAACCATGTTTTTCCTCAAATATATTGTTTTTAGCCTAGAGCAAAAGTAAACTAAGTAGTTCTTGCTGGGATATGTGACATAAAATATTAATTAAGCTAGAGAATTATCTGACAAGAGTAAGGAAATGGGACTCTTCCTGGTATAAAACTCTTTCACAGGTATAGAAACTCCTTCATGCGACGACTTTTAATATACCAGTTTCTGCATTGTAGAGGTGTGCATAAACTTGGTAGTTTCAGTAGAGACATATGCAGCATCTTTCTTTTGCCTGTAGATATCCAGTTGTCCCAACATTACTTGGGACAATAGTACTGGAAGATTTTTCTTCCCCCAATGAATCATCTTGGCATCCTTGTCAAAAACCAATTGACCACAATTGTGAGGGTTTATTTCTGTATTCTGAATTGTATTCTGCTGATCTACATCTATGCCTATGCTTCTGGCTATCTTAATTACTGTAAGCTTTGTAGTAAATCTTGAAAGCAGAAGTATAAATCCTCCAACTTCATTCTTTTTCAGTTTTTTGGGGGGAGAGGGTGCTGCTTCTCTAGGTCCCTTGCATTTCTATTTAAGTTTTAGGATCCATTTATCAAATTTTGCAATGAAGACAGTAGACATTTTGACAGGGACTGCTTTAAATATGTTTATCACTAATTCTTCTGATCCGTGAACATGAGGGTACCTTTCCAATTATTTAGATCTTTAATTTCTCTCAACAGTGTTTTGTAGTTCCCATGGTTTTAAAGTTATTTCTTTCATTAAATTTATTCTAAATGTTTAATTCTCTTGTCTATTGTAAAATAGATTCCTTAGAATTTTATATATACCAGATCATAGCACCTGCAAGTTTTACTTCTGTCTTTCCAATCTAGATACCTTTTTTTTTTTTGCTAAACTTCCCAGGATAGAATCTTGAATACAACGCTGAACAGAAGTGAAGAGAGCAGACTTCCTGGTCTTGTTCTTGACCCTAGGGAGAAAGCTTTCATTCTTTCACTGTTAATTATGATGTTAGCTGTGGGGCTTTTCCATAAATGTTCTTTATTAGGTTTAGGCGATTCCTTTCTAATTCCAGTTGTTGTGTTTTTTTATCATCATAGCAGGATGTTGGACTGAGATGATAATGTGGATTTTATTTTATTGATATGGTGTATTATATTGATTGATTTCAGATGTTAAAAGACCAGATATTCCTGGGATAAATACCATTTGGTCATGGTATGTAACACTTTTTGCATGTTACTGTATTCAGTTTGCTAGTATTTTGTTGAGGATTTTTGTGTTTATATTCATAAGGAATACTGATCTATGATTTTCTTTTTCTTGTGATATCTTTCATTTTGATATTAGGGTAATATTGGCTTCATAGAACGAATTAGGCTATGTTCCCTCCTCTTTTATTTTTGTGGTAGAGTTTGTATTAATGGCTATTAATTCTTTAAATATTTGGCAGAACTTATCAGTGAAGCCATCTGGGCCCAGGCAGACTCTATCTTACTGCTACTACTGATGAATTCATTCATCTTACAACCTCTCGTAAGACTCTGGGCCAGTTATCAATGTATCAGCTCTAAACTCACCCTTCACTGCCTGCTCTGAGAAAATGGATCTAGGCCTTTAAAACATTTTTCCTTTGCTATCTATCATGAAGAAAAGCTTTGTAGGCAGAATGCCCTGCAGAAGGAATGAGATTTGGTTGGTGGTTCCACTGTGCTCTCTGGCATATTCCTGCATTACCACACCTTCTCCAGCATCAGCTCCTGTTTTGTTTGGTGGGTGGAATCACCCAGCAGTCAGCAGTTTCCCCTAGCATGCTATTAGGCAGTTTTATAACAGATGCTTCCAAGAGACATCTCCCCAGGAATAGCTTTCCCTCGCATCCTAGAAATGCCAGCAAGTCTGAAGGGTTGGTTTCCAGCAAGTTCCACTGGCACAGATTTATTTATTTATTGGCTGTGGCGGGTCTTCTTTGCTGCATGTGAGCTTTCTCTAGTTGTGGAGAGTTCAGGCTTCTCATTGTGGAGCATGGGCTCCACATGGCATATGGGCTTTGTAGTTGCAGCTCATGGGGCTCTAGAGCATTGGCTCAGCAGTTGTGGTGCATGGGCTTAGTTGCTCCGCAGCATGTGGGACCTTCCAGGACCAGGGATTTAACTAGGTGTCCCCTGCATTGCAAGGCAGATTCTTAATCACTGGACCACCAGGGAAGTCTGGCACAGATTTCTAATGACTTCCTGCCATTTAACAAGCCATAACAATGTCCTCTAAAACAAGGTCTCAATCAGGCCAGGCCAGTGGAGAGAGATTTTTGCTTAGGTAGCTAAGTATACTAGGAGTAATGGCTGTTCCTTAATCTGCTATTCTTAAACCCTTTAAAGCTCTCTTTCGTTTTCCCAAGCCATAATCATTTGTGATTAAAAACGTTTATACCAAACAGATTCTCACTTGTGTAGTGATAATTGTGAGCATTTCGTTTAAATTCTTTACTTGACTAAAAATATTAACACTTCCATGGAT
Source organism: Madoqua kirkii (assembly GCA_006408675.1). NCBI lineage: Eukaryota > Metazoa > Chordata > Mammalia > Artiodactyla > Bovidae > Madoqua > Madoqua kirkii. The sequence continues at coordinate 3,532 of SJYC01052627.1, read as the reverse complement.
TATTTTCCTATTAATTTTTGTATATAAATTAGCATGCAGTTCACTTATGATTTTTAGAAACCTGTGAACTAAAAAATTTAAAGATTCATTCAAATTCTACTCCTTTATGGACATCTATTCTGACTCCCACCTTCCTCCCACATAGAGGTAATCATTTCATCTTTTGTATTCTCGGGCTGACACTGAAATCAGGTTGTTATAGTCATATACACTCGGTGTTTCCATGTGGTGACAGTCATCTCCCCCAGGAGACCACGATTCAGCTGGCTTCTGGGGTCATTGCGCAGCTCAAGTCCTGGTCCAGAGCACAAGCTCAACTAGTCTTGACTGAAAGTGACAAAAACGCCCAACTTCACCAGTCAACAAAGAAAAGCAACCATGAGATAGCACTTTTCCAGCGTCTCAGTAGCAAGGATTTCTAAACAGGAAGTTCTGGGAAAGAGTTCAGAAGGCCACGGTCTGGACCAACCTTTCCGAAGAGCAATTCAGTTATTTTCTCGAGGGCAATGCTAAGAAATGGGGCGGTATGTCCCAAAGGCAGTCGAGGGCGGTACCACTCCTGCTGCATAGGATCTAGGCCAAGTCCCCCAAACAAGCAGCCGGCCTAATTCACCCTGGTGGATACGCCCGGAAGACCCCACACACCCAACGGAAAGCTACGCGCTGAAAGGCGCGCCCCCCCCCCTCCTCGCCTCCTCTTCATTTCCCAATGGCAGCGGCCACTTTCATACCCAGAAAAGGCTGCATGCGCCATTCTAAAAGCGAACTTCTCAACGAGCCCCCACAACCCCCGTGTTCCCTTAGTCCGGGTCCACAGCTCTGAGCTGGGCTCCGCACACTTGGTTGCGGCCTCGGCTTCCACCCTGTCACGCGGGTGGACCTAAGCACCTCTGGGCCTGCCCGCCGGGCAGGCCAAGGTCAAGGTCACGTGCGCTTACTTACTGCCAGCTGCACGACGCCGAGGCGGCAGACCATGGACATTGCGGCACGTGACACACGGACCAGGATGCCTCTAGCGTGCTCCGCCCTCTGGACTTTTCGTGCAGGACACCGCCCTCCAGGCGCCTTCGACCCGCCCTCCAAGCCTGAACTTCCGGTCTCAGGTGACTGTTCTTTTCCAGACCTATGCTTGCCACTGTGGACTTGGCAATCAATGTACCAGACCAACTACCACGTGTGGACACGCCTGCCTGGAGTGCCCTTGGTAGACCTCCTCAGCCAGATTTGGGCCACATTTCTGACAGAGGCTCCTCTATTGACGTGAGGCTGCATGAGAGACAATCCAGAGTTCATTTCCTGACCTCTCTGTCTGGCCAGGACTTGAGGTCATTGAGTACCATACAGCATGGCCTTGGGCCAGCTGCAATAGAAGTAATCTTGGTCACTGAATACCTGCTCTGTGCAGGCCCTCTGGAACTGGGTTGGATGGGGAGGAGAGAAAAACTTATCTACGCCTTCCCTTCTGCAAAGGTAACTAAACAAGAACAGCTCTTGCAATAATCTCTCGCAAACCACAGTTACATTTCATTTGGCCTCTATTATTGTATTTGGGGCCTCCCCTGTGGCTCAGCCTTGCAGATGAACAGAGATCATTCTGTCATTTTTGAGATTGCATCCAGGTACTGCATTTCGGACTCTTTTGTTGACCATGATGGCTACTCCATTTCTTCTGAGGGATTCCTGCCCGCAGTAGTAGATATAATGGTCATCTGAGATAAATTCACCCATTCCAGTCCATTTTAGTTCGCTGATTTCTAGAATGTCAGCGTTCACTCTTGCCATCTCTTATTTGACCACTTCCAATTTGCCTTGATTCATGGACCTGACATTCCAGGTTCCTATGCAATATTGCTCTTTACAGCATTGGACCTTGCTTCTGTCACCAGTCACATCCACAGCTGGGTATTGTTTTTGCTTTGGCTCCATCTCTTCATTCTTTCTGGAGTTGTTTCTCCACTGATCTCCAGTAGCATATTGGGCACCTACTGACCTAGGGAGTTCCTCTTTCAGTGTCCTATCATTTTGCCTTTTCATCCTGTTCATGGGGTTCTCAAGGCAAGAATCCTGAAGTGGTTTGCCATTCCCTTCTCCAGTGGACCACACTCTGTCAGACCTCTCCACCATGAACCGCTCATCTTGGGTTGCCCTGTGGGCATGGCTTAGTTTCATTGAGTTAGACAAGGCTGTGGTCCTAGTGTGATTAGATAGACTAGTTTTCTGTGAGTATGGTTTCAGTGTGTCTGCCCTCTGATGCCCTTTTGCAACACCTACAATCTTAATTGGGTTTCTCTTACCTTGGGCTAGGGTATCTCTTCACGGCTGCTCCAGCAAAACACAGCCACTGCTCCTTACCTTGGATGAGGGGTATCTCCTCACCGCCGCCCTTCCTGACCTTCAATGTGGAATGGCTCCTCTAGGCTCTCCTGCGCCCGCATAGCGACCACTCCTTGGACGTGGGGTTGCTCCTCCCTGCTACTGCCCCCAGCCTCAGGCACCGCCCCTGGCCTCGGACACAGGGTGGCTCCTCTCGGCTGCCGCCCCTGACCTCAGACACAGGGTAGCTCCTCTCGGCCATTCCTGCGCTGTTGCAGCCTGGCACTCGAGGCCACTGCCCCTGATTCAATATGACAGTAATCCAAGTCTATGCCCCAACCAGTAACGCTGAAGAACCTGAAGTTGAATGGTTCTATGAAGACCTACAAGACCTTTTAGAACTAACATGTAAAACAGATGTCCTTTTCATTATAGGGGACTGGAATCCAAAAGTAGGAAGTCAAGAAACACCTGGAGTAACAGGCAAATTTGACCTTGGAATGCGGAATGAAGCAGGGCAAAGGCTAATAAGAGTTTTGCCAAGAAAACGCACTGGTCATAGCAAATACCCTCTTCCAACAACGCAAGAGAAGACTCTACACATGGACATCACCAGATGGTCAACACCAAAATCAGATTGATTATATTCTTTACAGCTAATGATGGAGAAGCTCTATACAGTCAACAAAAACAAGACCAGGAGCTGACTGTGGCTCAGATCATGAACTCCTTATTGCCAAATTCAGACTTAAACTGAAGAAAGTAGGGAAGACCACTAGACCATTCAGGTATGACCTAAATCAAATCCCTTATGATTATACAGTGGAAGTGAGAAATAGATTTAAGGGCCTAGATCTGATAGATAGAGTGCCTGATGATATATGGATGGAAGTTCGTGACATTGTACAGGAGACAGGGATCAAGACCATCCCCACGGAAAAGAAATGTAGAAAAGCCAAATGGCTGTCTGAGGAGGCCTTACAAATAGCTGTGAAAAGAAGAGAAGCGAAAAGCAAAGGAGAAAAGGAAAGATATAAGCATTAGAATGCAGCGTTCCAAAGAATAGCAAGAAAAAAATAAGAAAGGCTTCTTCAGCGGTCAATGCAAAGAAATAGAGGAAAACAACAGAATGGGAAAGACTAGAGATATCTTCAAGAAAATTGGAGATACCAAGGGAACATTTCATGCAAAGATGGGCTCAATAAAGGACAGAAATGGT
>SJYC01052626.1:0-43758 GCA_006408675.1 Madoqua kirkii | reverse complement strand
ATAACCTCAGATATGCAGATGACACCACCCTTATGGCAGAAAGTGAAGAGGAACTAAAAAGCCTCTTGAGGAAAGTGAAAGAGGAGTGTGAAAAAGTTGGCTTAAAGCTCAACATTCAGAAAACGAGGATCATGGCATCTGGTCCCATCACTTCATGGGAAATAGATGGAGAAACAGTGGAAACAGTGTCAGACTTTTTTTCGGAGGCTCCAAAATCACTGCAGAAGGTGACTGCAGCCATGAAATTAAAAGACGCTTACTCCTTGGAAGAAAAGTTAGGACCAACCTAGATAGCATATTCAAAAGCAGAAACATTACTTTGCTGACTAAGGTCTGTCTAGTCAAGGCTATGGTTTTTCCTGTGGTCATGTATGGATGTGAGAGTTGGATTGTGAAGAAGGCTGAGTGCCAAAGAATTGATGCTTTTGAACTATGGTGTTGGAGAAGATTCTTGCGAGTCCCTTGGACTCAAAGGAGATCCAACCAGTCCATTCTGAATGAGATCAACTCTTGAGATTTCTTTGGAAGGAATGATGCTAAAGCTGAAACTTCAGTACTTTGGCCACCTGATGCAAAGAGTTGACTCATTGGAAAAGACTCTGATGCTGGGACGGATTGGGGGCAGGAGAACGGGACGACCGAGGATGAGATGGCTGGATAGCATCACGGACTCGATGGACCTGAGCCTGAGTGAACTCCGAGCGATGGTGATGAACAGGGAGGCCTGGCGTGCTGCGATTCATGGGATCGCAAAGAGTCGGACACGACTGAGCGACTGAAGTGAACTGAACTGATGCATGTAATATGTAAATATTTTCGGGGGTGGGGTGGGGAAGGAAACGCAAACCAAAATGTCAACATTCATTTTCATTCATTCATTCACCAGGTATTATTTATTTCGTGCCAGGACCTGCGCTAGAAAAAAAAAAAAAGTGAGAACTAGCTAACAGCCTAGCAGAAAGATAAACAGGGAGCAAAACTAATGCTTTTCATTTTTTTTCTCTTCTTCTCTGGTCTTCCACAACGTGAAAATATAAAAGTCTCCCATGCAAAAGAAAATACTGAATACTCTTCCTGGTAAAAGACAGCAGTCCCTCAGAACGTAGAGTCAGAAGACTGAGCCAATTCCCGAAGGCCTGCTCAGTCAGTTCCCAAGGTTCCCACGAAACGAAAGGTGGCGGGGTCTCATATCTCACTGTTTAGCTCAGACACCGGGGGAGGAGGCTCCGCAACTTATTCAAGCTACGCGTTTCTCCTGCGGACCTGCGAACCGACTGCTGGACGGGCGGTCAGCTAAAGACACAATCATAGCCATCTTGGGGGAACCCGCTAACCCAGAGCAATCAGACTTTGAAAACAGGTTCAAGTCCCACAGGCCTGTGCTGCCGGAAACGGAAAGTCTTGGGCGGGCTGGCGATTGGACGCGGAGCCGGAAGCCGGAAACTGTATAGTGACGCCCGCGATGGCCGAAGCGGCGGGTGTTCCAGCGGAGTCACTGGCTGGCTGCAGGGCGCGGGCAGCGCGGACGGTGCTAGATCAAGTGGTGCTGCCGGGCGAGGAGCTGCTGCTGCCAGATCAGGAGGACGGAGAAAGCTCAGCAGGTGCAGGGGAGCGACCGCTGCGCCTAAACGCCGCAGTGCGCTCCCGGGGACGCGTGGTGTGCGGCCCAGGCTTGCGGCGCTGCGGCGACCGACTGCTGGTCACCAAGTGCGGCCGGCTCCGTCACAAGGAACCCGGCAGTGGCAGCGGTGGTGGCGTTACTGGGTGGACTCGCAGCAGAAGCGGGTAAGCTGGGACTCCGGAGTGGTTGTCTGCCTGGGAGAAGGCTGAGGATACTCTTCGGAAGCACGGAAGGGGCCCTGGAGCCTTCCTCTGATAAGGCTAGCCAAGAGCTACTGGAGTCTTGTACTTACTTCTACAACTCTTTTAGAGGGACCGTGAACAGCTGGAACGTGGCCCTAGATGGGTGACCAGGCGAGAAAGGACCCTGGGAATATAAAAGCACATGAAGGGATAAAGACTGAGACGTGGTCATTGTCTTCAAAACCCATAGGTCAGGGAGCAGCAGACTTGCCTTTCGGAGTTCCAAAGAATCAAGTTCAGTGAGTGGATGCCACGGGGAGTTGTTTCTGTTAGAATAAGAAATTTCACATGGGAAGAAACTAACATTGGGAATATAAAAGCACATGAAGGGATAAAGACTGAGACGTGGTCATTGTCTTCAAAACCCATAGGTCAGGGAGCAGCAGACTTGCCTTTCGGAGTTCCAAAGAATCAAGTTCAGTGAGTGGATGCCACGGGGAGTTGTTTCTGTTAGAATAAGAAATTTCACATGGGAAGAAACTAACAACAGAATGACCTTGCTTGGTTCAGGACCCCTGTTTCACTGCTGCTGCTAAGTGGCTTTGGTCGTGTCCTACTCTGTGCGACCCCATAGACGGCAGCCCACCAGGCTCCTCCGTCCCTGGGATTCTCCAAGCAAGAGTACTGGAGTGGGTTGCCATTTCCTTCTCCAGTGCGTGAAAGTGAAGTCGCTCAGTCGTGTCGGAATCTTAGGGACCCCATGGACTGCAGCCTACCAGGCTCCTCCGTCCATGGGATTTTCCAGGCAAGAGTACTGGAGTGGGTTGCCATTGCCTTCTCCCCCTGTATCACTGGACTCTTGCAAACAAAAGCTAGGGAGTTTCTGATAAGAATTCAGAAGAGATAAGATGATTCAGACTTAACACTGTTAGAAGCAGAAAATCTGAGCGTTTATCATGTGATTGGTTTTCTTTTAGGGAGAGTGACATATGATCAGGTTTGTTGTAAGGTTTGTATTGATCTGTAAACATGGATTTTAAAATATTTTCTAAATATTTAAATGACAAACATAACCGCTTAGGACTTGTTGAAGATGTCTTAAAAATGATTGTCATGTATGGTGGTTCTCTCATTTTTTGTAGTATGTCCCGGTGAAAGGAGACCATGTGATTGGCATAGTGACAGCTAAGTCTGGAGACATATTCAAAGTTGATGTTGGAGGGAGTGAGCCAGCTTCCCTGTCTTACTTGGCATTTGAAGGTGCAACTAAAAGAAACAGACCTAATGTGCAGGTAACGACAGGACCGTTGGTTTCAAAAGTAGCAAATATCCATTTCCTAAACAGTCATATATCCAGAAGGCTACCGGAACTGTCTTATTTTCCTAGTGCTATTGGATGATCTTGGAGCATCTTTGTAATCACTCCAAACTTCAAGAGTTCTTTCAGATGCTCCACCTCTGGGACCAAAGCCACATACTTAGTTTACATTTGCTATGTTGGGGGATATTTTCATCTTTGCTGAATTGAAAGGTTATATCTGTTATTTGTTATGTCCATATACACTGGACAAGAAGTAAGCCAGAGGCTTTGGGAGGAAGGAAGGAACAGTGGTGGAAATTGCCTTATCACTCATCTATCTTTCCTGGATGTGGGTCCTGGGACTTGTATCTCACAGCTTCAGTTACATCACTGTTTCCCAAGAATCCCATTTTGCAGCTGACAGGAGGAGCAGTCTTGCTACTTCAAGTTTCAACTTGGGCTTTTCAGGTAGCATGGCCACACTTCCTGTCCATCCAAGCCAGAAATTGGAGGTTTCTTTGCCTTTTCTCACTCAACCCTCTTGTTGAGTCTCTCTGATTTGCCACATGTCCACCCCTTTATCTCCACTTTGCAAGTGCAGGCCTTGGCTGTCTCTTGACTGTACTTAAGTCAGTGACCTCCTTAGTAACATCCTGCCTGTACATTTCTGCCCCTTCATCCAGGCTTTTAAGAGCTGACAGCCTCTCATACCCCTTTCTGCAAAAGAAAAAGTTCTTCAAAGCCTACATATTACTATTTCCAGAGGTCTTCCCTCATCCATAATTATATCTTCATGTGGCCCTGCCTGAATTACACTGAACTATTTAAGAGCACCACGGAATTCTTAATCTCCTGCCTCTGTACCTTAAACTATGCTGTTCACTCTGTGGATTGCTTTATCCTCTTCTCAACCTGTGGAACACATTCTGGTCTTTCAAGACCCAGGCTGAGCACCACTACCCCTCTGTAAAAACATCCCTAACTTTCAGTCATTTTTCTTACTTACTGGATTCAGCTGTGAATGAAGTTTGTTTACATATATATCTCCACTGCCCTCTGAAAGTAAATGCTTCTAAAAGGCAGAGAATGTTCTTTCTAGTTCCTTGAGTCACCAGCAGTTGTTGATACTTAATGAAACAAGTTTACTCATTTCCATAGTTTTTGTCGTTTTGAAGTTCAACTCTTGAGGCTTTTAAAGTAATTATTGTATGGAGAACAGTCAATGAATTACCAGTGTTCTATTTTGCTTTGAATAATTTCCATGCCAGGGGTTGTTTCTTCTGTAATCCCCTAAAGCAGTGCTGTGCACTAAAACTTTGTGGTGATGCTAGTGTTTTACATGCACTGAGTATTATGGGAGCCACTAAGTCACACATGGCTATTGAGCATTTGAAATGTGGCTAATGCAACTGAAAAACTGCATTTTAAGTACATCGTTTTAATTAAATGTAAATTTAAATAACTACATGTGAGTAGTGCCTACTGTACTTGACAATATAACCCCAATGGGTACTCTCTGGCTTTGCTGAGCTCCCAGTCTGGGGATTTTCTGGAAAGGGAAGGGTAAGGGTACACGCTTTAATTTGCCTTGTGTGTAGTCTGTCGTTTAGCCACAGAATTGCAGATGACTGGCGTTGATGCCTATTGAAAACAGCCAATAGCAGCACCTATAGCATAGTTTGCTGAGAGGAAGTGATGTTTTTTAATTATCATTGTAGGTCGGAGATCTCATCTATGGCCAATTTGTGGTTGCTAACAAAGATATGGAACCAGAGATGGTCTGTATTGACAGCTGTGGACGAGCCAATGGAATGGGTGTGATTGGACAGGATGGTCTGCTTTTTAAAGTCACTTTGGGCTTAATTAGAAAGTAAGTCTGATGCTTTCCAGCTTGCCTGTTGTCTTTTATATCACACCTTCTTAGAAAGCTGACTAATCTTTGGCTATAACAATGACTGTATCTCCTCAAAGTTAAAAATCAGTATCCATTTTAGCACAGTTGTAAACTGTTGCATTTAGCCCCATCCTCTCAATGTGAATACATAAAATTCAGACATATTTGTCATAGTTTCTGTATTGATATGGAATCTGGACTTCTCTGCTGGTATGTCAGCTGTTCCTTATATATACTCAGACCAAATGTGAAAACTGGCCTTCCCCCTTCTAAGTTACTTGAATATAGATGCAATTTATTATTGTACAAAATCATCATATTTCTCTTATAATGGGAGCAAAATTAAGCTAGAGTGATGTGACCCTCAGACTTAGGCAGACATTCACAAAAGTCTCCTGCTTTAACTGTCCTTTTAATAGTTCCCAGAGGCAGATTCTCTTTGTTAGGTTTAGATCTTTACCTACTCAAAGCTATGCCCTATTAAAGGGCTTTACTGCTAAAGCTGAGGTTCACAGCTATCTTGCACATCTTTCTTTGCTACTTATTTTGCAGATTTGCAGAATTAGTTCAAGACATTTAAAGAAGCATGTTATTAACCAAGCAACATTTTGTAGTTTGAAAGAGTCAACAGTCTTCTCCAATTCTTTGGTATTGAATTAATACCAAAGAATAATTTACATGGTCAGGAAAACAAGGTTAAAGTGTTCTTTTAGCACCAGAGACAATAAAAAAGCTACAGTTCTAAAGTCTAGAATTAAGGTGCTCTGACAATGTGAAGGAAGAACTTTGTATGTTTTTTGTAAAGTTGATGGCATAGGGAGTTTGGTTTCTTTGTAGAGGATACACCATTGTGAGCTCTGGTATAACTGTCAGTTATAAAGCTTCTTGGAAGAAAAAGGGGAGCAGATGTTTTCATCTGCCTTGTTGTTTTGCAATGATGGTGGTGGAGCTCTGAGTAACTGGAGAACTGCCCAGAAAAGGAGTCCCTTGAAGTAAAGTCAAGGCACACCCTGCCACTTAATAAAGTTTTGTTTTCTTTCCCTTCCTCACCAGGCTGTTAGCTCCAGACTGCGAAATCCTACAAGAAGTGGGAAAACTCTACCCCCTGGAGATAGTATTTGGAATGAATGGAAGAATATGGGTTAAGGCAAAAACCATTCAGCAGACTCTGATTTTGGCAAACATTTTAGAAGCTTGTGAACACATGACAGCAGATCAAAGAAAACAAATCTTCTCCAGGTTGGCAGAGAGCTGAAGACCTATGTGGGCCTTTTTATGGGTCAGCTGAACCGAGAGACTGGGTTTCCTGGGAAAAAACGGTTTCTCAGGTGAATTCCCCATTAAATCTTCAGGAGACAAGATGTGAATGTACATATTGTCTACTACAGTCCTAAATAAAATATTTTTATAAAAAAGTTACTGGTTGCCACCCAAATTCTTATGGGTGAGAAAAATCATGAAGCCGTGATGTTGTTTTTTGTTTTTTACAATAAAGTTTACTAACAGTTACTGTTATGGTTTATTTTATGGTTATTTATTTGTTATGGTTTATAACAGTTACTGTTATTTGTCATTAACTCTGTTACTTTGCTAGAGTGTAGCTTCTGTAAGTGGAAGTGAACATTAAGATAAAATTATGTTCTGACAGTAAAATATGTTCACCAAAGAAAATGCAGAATAATTAAAAAGATATAAAGCAAACAAAAACCACCTGTAATCCCACTATTTAGTGGGTGAGTATGTAGCAGCTAATTAATTATTGGTTCCAAGTATTTTGCATGGATTAATTCACTTAGTAACTGCAAAGACATTTAACTTTCTAGTTGAAGAAACTGAGGCATGGATTAACTTGGCCTACATTCTCAACTACTATTTGTGAATGTATGTTTTTCAAATTGGAACTACAGGATTATACTCACTTTATTATATACTTTGTCCACTTCAAACAACATGTAATATATTTTGTGATTGCTATTAAAAATTCAATAGTTGTATAATGTTTCATTTTCATGTTATAGGCTATTTTAGATATGTGTAGTTTTTTATTGTTCTATAGATAACACTATGATGAAGGTCTCTGATTCCAAGTCTAGCCAGATCTTACTTTGTTAAAATCATTTCTGGGAAGTCAAACAAAAAACTACCCGTGGGTTTTGAAAAAAACAGTAGAGGTTTGTGATGGAGTCAGAGGAAATTTGCATTTTAAGCAAAGCCTTTAAAGGAGAAAATGAAGCCTGACAGATGATCCAGGTCAGTGGTTCTGTTAAGAGACCTCCCTGAGAATATATCAATATATGGTAAGAGTTACAGACCCCTGAAGCCATAGGTTCTTTCGGATGACAGAAATTATAGAACACATTCGGTTAGCTGATAAAGACCAAAGAGCATTATGTATTCCTAAAGATGTTTCCTGAACACTGGGCCATTTGTAAGTAGTAAAAAGACACTGATAAAATGTATCAAGTGATCACAGCTCTTGAGGAACTTAAATTGTGAAGGAGAGGGGATAGAGCAGAAAAGTAACCTTTTGGTTCTAAGATATAGAATACATTTCTGAACTTGATAACAGCTAAATTAACAAGTTTATTAACCCAAACTGGCTAGAGTAACTGAAACAACTCGACCTGACTAGGACATGAAAAAAAGGGATCACTGAGATTTAGGTTACCTAACATACTGTGTTAGATGCCATGTATTTTCTGCTCTTCAAGTTAGACTTAACAATACTGAGTGCTTTTCAATTTGACCTGTTAATCACAAGTATATATGAAGAATCTAGTTGGTACAAAGCTCATAAGGATACAAAGATACTGCCACAAATTGTTAATGGCTACTATTAGGAAGACAGAAACACTCATTGCCCATTCTCAGAAAAGGGGAGACAAAGTAGGAGCCACAGATGGAACAAAATGCTATGGGGGCTTAAAGCAAGGCTGTGAGGACAGGCTGACCCTGCAAAGTCTGAATAGCATATTACTGAGCTGGGGAAAATCAGCATGTTTGAGATGGCTGGACAAAGTCATGCAACTTTATGATGCCTGTGCAGTGAAAATTTAACTCTTGACAGAACAGATAGAACAATTCTTGCTTGATTACTTAAGCTACTCTTGTGAGTAGCTATTTCACAAATAGATGTACAGAAGATGAATTAACATATCCAAAGCCATGTAGTCTTAGGGCTAATTCATTGTTACATAAAATTTCTAGTTAATCAACATATATCTGGGCACTTCCTGTGAGACAGGCACTATGGGAGATACAAAAGAGCATAAAATGTGGTTCCTCTTCAAGTGAAGAGCCAAGATGTCAAGTAAAGGCAAGTGAGTACCACCACCATTCTCTGCTCTGCTCTTTGGTCAAGACAACTCCAGCAACTTCACCTCCTGCAGCTGCCTCAGGCTCTCCATCATTCCACTGAGTTCTGAAGAACGTAGCCTTTTCTGGAAGAAACTCCTTTCTTCAATGCTTCAGGCCAGTTTTGAGTCTCAAAGTAAGTAGACAGGATATCAAACACTGTTAGAAGGGTAAACAGAAAACAAAGGGACCACATGGAGGAAAAAAGAATTAGTATATAACTAACAAGGAAAAAAGTGTTCTGGAATATTTCAGTCAACAAATCTACTCCACCAAATATGGTACCACATACGTCTCCTGGGAAAACAGGCAAAGACAAAGACCCTGCTTGCCTACAAAGGATCTTAGCCTACACAGAGATACAGGCCTGGAATGGACAATGCTGCAGCAGAGAGGAACACAGTACAACGGGAACAACAGAGGGGCCTGACGTGGCCTGGAAGGGGAAGGGAGCAGCCAAGATGCCTGTGCATGGGATCAGGAAGGACAAACAGGAGTTCACTGTTCAGTGACAGGCTGAAGGCATGGCATACTAGGACAAAGGAACAATTTCAACCATCTTTAACACAGCTGGGAATCAGGAAGATAATGCAAAATGCCTCTGAGAGGCCAGGATACATGTCACAAAGTGCATACAATATAGTCCAAGCACATTAGTCACAGGGAAGGCTGCTTCAAGGGCCATTTATACTTAAACACAATGTAAAGAAGCAGTAGCATAACTAACATATATTAAGCATGTGCCATGTGAACAGTACCTTGATTGATGGTTAGTATCTCTGAATGATAGTTCTTCCCATTCTGGCATTTGACCATATATTCCTGGATTGGTAAGCGAGCAGTCTTAACAGAGTGTTCTTGGGCCTTCTGAAATGTCACCTTCTGTAAATCACAAACATTTTTCTTATAAAAATAATACATGAAGTTATTCTCAATGTAATATGTAACAGAGCAAATTGTTAGAATTCTCCTTTACCATTTACATCTGTAATCATAAGTGTATTAAAAAAATAGAAAGGAAGAAACTGCAGATAATGAGTATATATTTCTGGCAAGTAAGAAATGGCTTATGCAGCAATAATTCACTTATTTGGAAGCCATTTATCTGCCTGCTTCTACTTGCTGCTACTTATCAATAAAACCAAGAAGGAAGGATGTAAAAAGAGGTATATCTGCAGTCACTATGCATCCGAAAAATCCAAGCAGTCTAATCAACCAGAGAACACTGCTGGCCTGAACTCAGTAAGATCCAATTCTGGATATCTGGAGTTCTCAGCCATCGCCAACTGGTAGCAGCAAATTAGAAATAAGGAGACGAGATTCAAGTTAAGTACATCACTAGTAACAAGACAGCATTAAGGTACAAGAACATACAGCCCAATGAAAAGGCAAGTCCTGCAAACTACAAAAAGGATACAGAACTCAAAAAACCCAACAACCCGAGGTCATTTAGCATCAGAGTACAGTCATTAATGTCCCTTAAAGAATGTCCCTGAGTCATGGACTGAAGTTTAAATTATACTCACTACCTTTTAAGAAGATCCAGGAAAGTCATCTATGTATTTGGAATCTTAGGATTAAAGGTTTAGATTACTGAGAAAATTAGCATACTCAGGTTTGAAAGGGAACTTGATAGTCAACTATTCCACTTCAACCACCCAGAAGAAGCACCTTCCTTCTTCTGACACTGGATGACTAGCCTCTCAGATTCACATGAAACACGATTCCAAGAAAGACCTTACAAAAATGTTTCAAGTGATGCAATTTGGATGAAATAAAGGTACAGGTACTCAAAGGATTTCTTTGAAAGCTAACAACCTCTTACATATATGAGCTATGATTATTAAAGTCTACTCCATTATTTTATAATTACTTTGAACTAGAGTACATAGGAGGAGACTTGGATGCTGCCCTGAAGGAGTTTACAGTCCAGTTTCTGTTCTCTGAACATTTAAAGATAAAATGATTCCCCTTGAATAAATGTTGTTCTTAGCATATTTCTGTGAAGGAGGAAATGGCAACCCACTCTAGTATTCTTGCATAGGGAATCCTGTGGATGGAGGAGCCTGGTGGGCGCTGTCCATAGGGTTGCAGAGTCGGACATGGGCCATTTATACTTAAACACAATGTAAAGAAGCAGTAGCATAACTAACATATATTAAGCATGTGCCATGTGAACAGTACCTTGATTGATGGTTAGTATCTCTGAATGATAGTTCTTCCCATTCTGGCATTTGACCATATATTCCTGGATTGGTAAGCGAGCAGTCTTAACAGAGTGTTCTTGGGCCTTCTGAAATGTCACCTTCTGTAAATCACAAACATTTTTCTTATAAAAATAATACATGAAGTTATTCTCAATGTAATATGTAACAGAGCAAATTGTTAGAATTCTCCTTTACCATTTACATCTGTAATCATAAGTGTATTAAAAAAATAGAAAGGAAGAAACTGCAGATAATGAGTATATATTTCTGGCAAGTAAGAAATGGCTTATGCAGCAATAATTCACTTATTTGGAAGCCATTTATCTGCCTGCTTCTACTTGCTGCTACTTATCAATAAAACCAAGAAGGAAGGATGTAAAAAGAGGTATATCTGCAGTCACTATGCATCCGAAAAATCCAAGCAGTCTAATCAACCAGAGAACACTGCTGGCCTGAACTCAGTAAGATCCAATTCTGGATATCTGGAGTTCTCAGCCATCGCCAACTGGTAGCAGCAAATTAGAAATAAGGAGACGAGATTCAAGTTAAGTACATCACTAGTAACAAGACAGCATTAAGGTACAAGAACATACAGCCCAATGAAAAGGCAAGGTCCTGCAAACTACAAAAAGGATACAGAACTCAAAAAACCCAACAACCCGAGGTCATTTAGCATCAGAGTACAGTCATTAATGTCCCTTAAAGAATGTCCCTGAGTCATGGACTGAAGTTTAAATTATACTCACTACCTTTTAAGAAGATCCAGGAAAGTCATCTATGTATTTGGAATCTTAGGATTAAAGGTTTAGATTACTGAGAAAATTAGCATACTCAGGTTTGAAAGGGAACTTGATAGTCAACTATTCCACTTCAACCACCCAGAAGAAGCACCTTCCTTCTTCTGACACTGGATGACTAGCCTCTCAGATTCACATGAAACACGATTCCAAGAAAGACCTTACAAAAATGTTTCAAGTGATGCAATTTGGATGAAATAAAGGTACAGGTACTCAAAGGATTTCTTTGAAAGCTAACAACCTCTTACATATATGAGCTATGATTATTAAAGTCTACTCCATTATTTTATAATTACTTTGAACTAGAGTACATAGGAGGAGACTTGGATGCTGCCCTGAAGGAGTTTACAGTCCAGTTTCTGTTCTCTGAACATTTAAAGATAAAATGATTCCCCTTGAATAAATGTTGTTCTTAGCATATTTCTGTGAAGGAGGAAATGGCAACCCACTCTAGTATTCTTGCATAGGGAATCCTGTGGATGGAGGAGCCTGGTGGGCGCTGTCCATAGGGTTGCAGAGTCGGACATGACTGAAGCGACTTAGCATGC
The DNA here is from genome assembly GCA_006408675.1 of Madoqua kirkii. Taxonomy (NCBI): domain Eukaryota; kingdom Metazoa; phylum Chordata; class Mammalia; order Artiodactyla; family Bovidae; genus Madoqua; species Madoqua kirkii. Next base: position 31,855 of record SJYC01052626.1, on the reverse strand, counting down.
AAGCATGCACTGGAAAAGTAAATGGCAACCCACTCTGGTGTTCTTGCCTGGAGAATCCCAGGGACAGAGGAGCCTAGTGGGCTGCTGTCTATGGGGTCACACAGAGTCGGACATGACTGAAGCAACTTAGCAGCAGCAGCAGTGAAACCAAACTCTAAAGTAGCAACCAAAAAGTTCTATACCTTCAACAAATCTTTGTGCCAGTTATTTTTCAGTTTAAATGTTGGTGGAAAATAAAGAGGACGGTGTGTTACATGTGTGCGTCTACAGATTACACACTGCTCACTGGCCCTCTAGAGCTGTCTGCTTCAAAAAGGGGGCTGTCACTCTGCTGTGGGAGACTGCATTTGGCTGTTATGACTTTTTAATCTAAAATAGCCCCCATGGCCATATCAGTTTTCATTACACTGACTTCTTTGAAAGTCTAGTCCAATTGTCTTACAGAATATCTCACATCCTAGGTCTGTTGATGATTAAATTCAGTTTAAACATTTTCTAGTAAGAATACATCACAGGTGAGATTCCATCATAAGGAGGTACATGTCACCACTGGTGATTCTGTTTGATCATTTGTTAAAGTGGTGAACTCCAGATCACGCCACTGTAAGGGTACACTTTTGCCTTTCTAATCTGTGGGCTGGTACTTTGAGACCACATTGAACAGTTAGTTCCCTCACAACCTTTCTTTCAGTCAATTCCCTGAATCAATGATTATACTGGGAGTGACAAAATGATGAGTTTTCAATTATATTATTTGTTTCTTATTAGCTGACATTCTTTATAGCCCTCCCCTACCCCTACCTCCTGCCCATATTTTAAGACTATCACTATGGAGTCATGGAACACTGACTTTTTTTAGAATAAATGCAATACAGTTAAATATCATTTGTGTTAAATATGTATATGTATCTCACATACATATGAAATAATACACTCTCATATATGAAAAAATATATTAATTTAATATGCCCATAAACACATACTTGTGTGGTTACAGAATATATCAAGAGATACACAAGAAAACCATGGCTGCCTCACACTGCAGACATGGGTGACAAAGATAAGACTTATTTTTCACTGTGCTTCTTTTTATACATTTTAACCATTATATCATTATTTATATCTACAGACATCTTAATTATTAAGCATAAAAAATTATCTCAACAAATATTTGTATAATAAAAGTGTGTTTCAAAACTCCAATTATTCTCATAAAATTCAAATTCAACAAAAGAAACCTGGACAATTCTACTGCGGTTGAGATTATGGGTAAGACATCTGTCAACAGGGAAGATGACCTAAGAAGGAACAAACTACTCTTACAACAAAGAACAAATAGCTATTGAAAGCTTCCCTGGCAGTCCAGTGGTTAAGACTCCTCGCTCCCAGTGCAGGGGGCCTGGGTGTGAGCCCTGGTCGGGGCACGAGATCTCACATGCCACAACTAAAGATCTCATGTGCCACAATTAAGATCTGGTACAGCCAACCACTTTAAAGCAAGCTCAGAGTAATGATCTTGGTCAAGATCAGAGTAATCCCTACAGAACTGAAGACGAGAAGAAAGGAATTCAATAATGGCTATTTATGTAATTAACAAATATTCCCCACTCTAGTCCCTGACTGGATTCTGTCAGGTATCAGGACTGTTAACACTGGTGATGAGAAGAGAGGGAACTTGGCAAGCAAGAGGGCCAACCTAGACAGAGTAGGCTCTTTCTTCCTACTCCGTCTGGATTCTTACACTTTTTGGGTAAGATTACGACAGGGCAGGTGCCTCTAAAAGAAAGCCTCACTTTTCAAAATGCAGTTGTCAGGTCTAAAATGTAAACTTACCTTCTGAATGCTTTCATCCACAAGTCCACCAAGGATGTAAACTTTGTTTAAATCAACATTTTCAAGAGCTAATGAAAAAATAAAGGCCATTAAGATCAATCTGTTTTATAATTTTTAAATTCAAAGACTGTAAAAGGAAAGATTATTAACGATAAAAAGTAGAAATGTAATGAAATAGGAAATGAAAAAAGAGTAGATATGCTAAATCCCTGGAAAGTTCAATTAAATAGATAAAGCACTGGCATATCTAATCAGATAGGCAGACTCAAATCACCATTAGGATTCAGAAAGGAGGCAAAATTTCAGAGAAATGTAAAATATTAGAAGACAACTACTGAGATCAACTTAATAAAACTGAAAATTATGTGAAATAGATAATTTTCAGGGAAAAAAAATTATCTATCATTGATCCAAAAATAGTCAATGCAAGGAGGTGACCAGGAAAACTCAGGAGGATTATCAAGTAGCTCACAAGGTCCAACTGAGGATGGAGACCCTAAATCTGTGCAGCTGTGTACACATGGCAGGACAAATACAATGCGTCCAGTGAGGTCTTTATCCATAAGAGATGTGCAATTAATGTTCATTCCTTTTTTACCTTGGATACACCATGGATGGCTTTAACAAATTCTGACACCAGGAATAATGATATAAAGGGCTAGAAGCAATGAATGTATAAACAACATACCATGTTCTGAGTCAGGAGTCAGGTACACAAGGGTTTCGAGAGGAAATAAACTAAAGCAGTCTTCTTCTGTTCTGTCTAGCTGAAAAATGTAAACAATCCAATGTAGTGTTAACTAGGTTAAGACACAGCCCACACTGCAGCACCCAGTTACTTATGGGGCATGTAGTGGTTTCTATCAGGCCTGGCTCCGGGTGCATCAAGGGGATACATGTCTGACAACCTGTTCTCAGAAAGGGCTCAGTTGGGGAGCAGAAGTAGAAAGGCACAGACATTCAGCCTTACAAAATGAAACAGAAAGTGGTAATGAGGCCCTAAGAGACACACAGGGAGCATGCCCTGGGACTAGAGAGAGAGAATGACACCACCAGGAACGACCTTGTAGTGCAGGGAATGCTGGAACTGGGCTTCTGAAGAGCTGAGACTGGAAGCACTTACAGAAGGAAAAGGCACTCAGACTGGAGGGAATTATCCAGGAAAAGCCCGAAGACAGGAAGCCAAGAGGGGTGAACTACCTGGGCCTTAGAGTGGATCTGCTTGGCTCATATGCAGGAATCACAGAACATATACAGAGAAATAAAGCGGGGAATGGCTGCATAGAGGAGGGATATGAAGGTAACAGCTCCATGACTCACTGGGCAGCAATGAAAACGGCACTTTCACACTTGGGGCCTCTGAGGACCTCCCTGGAAAAGGTCACACTACTCAGTCGCAGCTACACGATGCGAACACGCAAGGGCACCTGCAGGGTCTCTTCTTAGGCACTGATCTGGATTCCTGCCTGTATACCGATGTCTACATTTAAGAGATCCTAAGGGAAGTACTGAAAGTAAGTATTAAGTTAATACTCCCTAAAACTCACCTTAAATCCATATTACTTCCATAAGGATTTTCTCTTCCCCTCAAAACTCATGTTTCCATATTTTGCACTCTAAGAACAAGGAGTCATGGCATTTCCCTAAAACATTCCTGGAATGCACAGTCTAGTATAAAATATACTAGATACAAAATACAGCCCTAGATACTGGTAATACTAGTTTTCCAACACAGTGGGAAGGATGAAAATTTTTAAATGTAAGAACTGATGAGAGGTTCTAAAATTTTTAAGACTGTAATAGTGAAAATATAGAAATTATATAAAAAAATTTTTACATCAAAATATGAAAAGTTTAAAAAAGTTACTATTACCCCCTCCAACCTACTTTTCAAATGACAATTCAAATAATATGCAAAATAAGGCTTACCAGATAACTGGAAAATCCATCATTCATCCTCAAACACTCTTCATACAGGGGGCTGTCTGTGGTGAACCCAGTGAGGTAGATCCAAAATGGCCTGTCAGCTTTCTTATTGGAACCATACAACCTTCGGATCTGTCCAGCCAGTCTACTTAATTCCTTCAAAGAAGTAAGGATAACTTAGGGTAGTAACATGCCCACTCTTTCTAAATTCATTATGAACAAATGGTTGCTGAGTAAGTTCACTGAATACAACTCTGGGAAAGCTCATGAAATACAATGGTCCCTAATATTCCACAAGTGAGTACATGTATGCATGCACTTGTGTTACATCCCATGGCATCATACCTTATAGATGAGAGTTAAGGTAGTGATACCAGCCCAGAAATAGTCAGTTAATGACAAACCTAAGAGCTCTCCCTCCTTCTGGACTGGCCAATACATACATGTATATACATATATATATATATATATATATATATATATATATATAAAATTAGCTTTTAAAAAAACTTCTATTGAAGTATAGCTGACGTCCAGTGTTGTATTAAGTTTCAGGTGTACAGCAAAGTGAATCACTTATACGAAAACCCACTCTTTTTTAGACTCTTTTCCCATATAGGCCATTACAAGGTATTGGGTAGAGTTCCCTATGCTATACAGTAGGTCCTTGCTGCTGCTGCTGCTGCTGCTGCTGCTGCTGCGTCGCTTCAGTCATGTCCAACTCTGTGCGACCCCATAGACGGCAGTCCATCAGGCTCCCCAGTCCCTGGGATGCTCCAGGCAAGAACGCTGGAGTGGGTTGCCACTTCCTTCCCCAATGCATGAAAGTGAAAAGTGAAGTCACTCAGAGGTGTCAGCCTCTTAGCGACCCCATGGACTTCCATCCATGGGATTTTCCAGGCAAGAATACTGGAGTGGGGTTCCACTGCAGTAAGTCCTTATTAGTTATCTATTTTATACATAATAGTGTGTATATGTCAATCCCAATCTCTCAATTTATCCTTGCCTCTCCCTTTACCCCATAATAACCATAAGTTTGTTTTCTATGTTTGTAACTCTATTTCTCTTTTCAGTTCAGTTCAGTTCAGTTGCTCAGTCGTGTCCAACTCTTTGCAACCCCATGAATTGTAGTACGCCAGGACTCCCGGTCCCTCACCAACTCCCAGAGTTCACTCAGACTCACATCCACTGAGTCAGTGATGCCATCCAGCCATCTCATCCTCGGTCGTCCCCTTCTCCTCCAGCCCCCAATCCCTCCCAGCAGCAAAGTCTTTTCCAGTGAATCAACTCTTCGCATCAGGTGGCCAGAGTACTGGAGTTTCAGCTTTAGCATCATTCCTTCCAAAGAAATCCCAGGGTTGATCTCATTCAGAATGGACTGGTTGGATCTCCTTTGAGTCCAAGGGACTCCCAAGAGTCTTCTCCAACACTACAGTTCAAAAGCATCAATTCTTCGGCACTCAGCCTTCTTCAAAGTCCAACTCTCACATCCATACATGACCACTGGAAAAACCATAGCCTTGACTAGATAGACCTTAGTCGGCAAAGTAATGTCTCTGCTTTTCAATATGCTGTCTAGGTTGGTCCTAACTTTTCTTCCAAGGAGTAAGCATCTTTTAATTTCATGGCTGCAGGCACCATCTGCAGTGATTTTGGAGCCCCCCAAAAATAAAGTCTGACACTGTTTCCACTGTTTATCCATCTATTTCCCATGAAGTGATGGGACCGGATGCCATGATCTTCATTTTCTGAATGTTGAGCTTTAAGCCAACTTTTTCACACTCCTCTTTCACTTTCCTCAAGAGGCTTTTTAGTTCCTCTTCACTTTCTGCTATAAGGGTGGTATCATCTGCATATCTGAGGTTATTGATATCCAGCTTGTGTTTCTTCCAGTCCAGCGTTTCTCATGATGTACTTTGCATAGAAGTTAAATAAGCAAGGTGACAATATATAGCCTTGAATTACTCCTTTTCCTATTTGGAACCAGTCTGTTGTTTCATGTCCAGTTCTAACTGTTGCTTCCTGGCCTGCATACAGATTTCTCAAGAGGCAGGTCAGGTGGTCTGGTATTCCCATCTCTTTCAGAATTTCCCACAGTTTATTGTGATCCACACAGTCAAAGGCTTTGGCATAGTCAATAAAGCAGAAATGGATGTTTTTCTGGAACTCTCTTGCTTTTTCCATGATCTGGCAGATGTTGGCAATTTGATCTCTGGTTCCTCTGCCTTTTCTAAAACCAGTTTGAACATCAGGAAGTTCACGGTTCATGTATTGCTGAAGCCTGGCTTGGAGAATTTTGAGCATTACTTTACTAGCGTGTGAGACGAGTGCAATTGTGTGGTAGTTTGAGCATTCTTTGGCATTGCCTTTCTTTGGGATTGAATGAAAACTGACCTTTTCCAGTCCACTGGCCACTGCTGAGTTTTCCAAATTAGCTGGCATATTGAGTGCAGCACTTTGACAGCATCATCTTTCAGGATTTGAAATAGCTCAACTGGAATGCCATTTCCTCCACTGGCTTTGTTTGTAGAGATGCTTTCTAAGGCACACTTGACTTCATATTCCAGGATGTCTGCTCCAGATGAGTGATCACACCATCGTGATTATCCGGGTCGTGAAGAACCTTTTTGTAAAGTTCTTCTGTGTATTCTTGCCACCTCTTCTTAATAGCTTCTGCTTCTGTTAGGTCCCTACCATTTCTGTCCTTTATCAAGTCCATCTCTGCATGAAATGTTCCCTTGGTATCTCTAATTTTCTTGAAAAGATCTCTAGTCTTTCCCATTCTGTTGTTTGCCTGTATTTCTTTGCACTGATCACTGAGGAAGACTTTCTTATCTCTAAAAGCTTACCATGTGATATTTACTATTAAAAAGAGGTTAGATCACTGTATAGGCATTTTTATACTCCATCAGGTAAACTTGGCACATTCTCCCTAACTCCAGGAAATGTCATAGGTTTGGAGTTTCTAACTTTCCACCCTGATTCAGAGACATAACCCTTATAGAAAGGTAATTTCACAATCTGGTCTGACTTGGTTCAGTACAGGAAAAAATGAAAACACACACAAAAAACCCTTAGGCTTTGATTTAATCTGATATCTCAATGAATGCAAACAGAATATTTTTGGTTGACCTTTTCAATGGGCTATAGTTAGAGGTTACCTGGAAGAATCTCAGATCGTAATTTCTCTGATAAACATGCAGACGCTAGCACGTACAACAGGGACAATGGGAATCAAAGATGTGTTTTATGGTATAAGGCCCAAAATCAAGGTCCAATATTGTGTGCCACTTTGTCATCTGGTGAAAATGCAAGGGCTTCGAAGGGCTGAGCTGCAAGTGCCTCTCCAAATTCTGCTCTCAGTGATAAAGGTGCACAAGCTAAACAATTCTTTTTTATCAAAGGGATTCTTGTGATAAAGGGTTCCTGCTTATCCCTGAATGCAGCCTGTGTGCTAAGTCACTTCTGTCATGTCTGACTAGTTGCGACCCCATGGACTGTGTCACAGGCTCCTCTGTCCATGGGACTCTCCAGGCCAGAATACTGGAGTGGGTTGCCATGCCATCTTCCAGGGCATCTTAATGGGTTTCAGTGCTCCTCCCAGCCCACAGCATTATTCCAACAAACCAATCAATCCTCCTGCAGAAACCTATAAAGTCTGCCCTCTATGGCCCCTGGCTATTTATTCTGTTCCTGAATGCAATCCCATGTGGCCCGAATGGTGTGCAGTGTCATGCTCCTTGCCGGATGAGTACCTGTGACCAATAAACTGATCAATCTATCTGTCTGGTGTGGAGTGTTGTGTGTTCAGCCACCCCCAGAATCCTAGGGTGAAGCCATCTTTCACCAACAGGGCTTTACAAAACACCTAGAGTGTAGAAAGACCTCCCACCAAGTAATCTCCCCACAACATGCAACCAGGCAAACATTCCTCTCCCTAGTAGAAAGCCAAAGATTTCTCTGGAGAATTACACCTGAAAGGCTCAGTCTAGACTTGGGATACCATGAACACAGTGGCAAATGTGTTGGGTTTAAAACAGAATATAAGGTAAAAAATTTTAAACTAAACCAGAGGATGTCTATTCTTTTCTTATTTACAATAGCCCTCTTGGAACTGAGTAGCCATGTGTAACAAACTAAGTACATTTGCTGGATTGCTAGGGAATCCTAGAAACTGGAGCTGGTTATGCTCTTTGTAAAAGCTGCTCCCACCTCAACCTCTCTCATGTGAGCAGACATTCAGAGTTCAGTGGATGCCTTACCTTCTTAGACATGTGGTTAGTCACACTCAAATCGATACAGAGTCTTGGGCCTGAGTGCTTGGCTTCCAAAAGTCTTTCCTTGATTAGGGATCTCAGAAAACGTTTGCTGTGCTGGGGGCAGATGCCTAGGGTAAGAAATATCAAAGGAATAAAAGTGGAAAAGCAGAAAAATATTATTCATTAAGAACTAAATCTTCCCAGCCAACTGAGTACTTTTTTCATAAGAAGAGAAACTGGAAGCTCATACAAGGTATTCATTCATTAGGCAGTGCAGGCGTAGCACAACAGTGAAGTCAGTGCTCTGAACATACTGCTGGATCTAAGTCAGAGTTCAGTTTGTTCATTTATTATCTATATGATCATGGGCATGTTATTTAACTGCTTTGAGCCTCAATCTCTTTGCTGAGAAAATGAGGATAATAAAAGTCCTTACCCCTTATGGTAAACCAGGTAAAATTCTTAGCAATGAACCTAGCACATAATCCTGAAAAAACATTAGCTGTTGTTAGTATCTTTCCTTCTACTTCTGAGCTATAAACACATATATGCGCTAGACTGCTTATATCTGAAAGTGAAAGTGAAGTCGCTCGTGTCTGACTCTTTGTGACCCCGTGGACTGTAGCCCAATCCATTCCTCTACCCATGGGATTCTCTAGGCAAGAATACTGGAGTGGGTTGCCATTTCCTTCCCCAGGGTATCTTCCCAACCCAGGGATCAAACCCAGGTCTCCCACATTGCAGGCAGACGTTTTAACCTCTGAGCCACAGGCAGTCTCAAATTTTGCTTTCTTTGATACTCTGATTCCCAACAAAATAGAACAATAGGTCATATCTCCCACATTTTTATTTAAAAACAGTATCCTCACTCTTCTAGAAATAAGCAGATACTAGTTTGCTAAGAAATAAATATACTAATAATTACACTAGCAATCTAATTTGCTGTTACCTGAATTTTCTACACGGTTGGCTTTTCGTCTTTCTTTTTCTTGTTTTCTTTTACTCTTCTTTGCCGCAACTATCTTTTCCCAGTGTCTCTGCTTTCTTTGGACATTTTTCTTATGTTATCCAGAAAACAAAATTGTTTGAGAACTTCATAAGCACCAAAAAGGAAAATGAATATTAGAAATAGTTACTTATTTATTTTTCAAATTTAGATATAGGGTTAGGAGAGAAAAGTGGTGTTAGTCTTAAAAACAAAAATGGACTAGATCGCGTTTCGAGAAAGCAGAACCCCAGAAAAGAGAAGTGGCATGCCCAAGGTCACAGTAAATTTATTAGGAACAGGGTTGAGATTTCCTGACCTTTCTGAGGTATACAAAGATTCCTCTTGAACTGAATTTACTTTTTCTATGATCCAAATGAAATTAAACCTTAAACCAGGTAACATGAAACTCATCCCTTGGAATACACCTAACTCATTCTCGTTACCAGGCTCCATCCTTGAAACAGGGGCCTCTGGGACATTCCATCATCTCAAAGCCTGTGATCAGGGAACTCATTGCACTCACCGAGCACCAGGTCGCACTGCCTGTGGGCAGGGGCTCCTGCTCCCAATGCTCACACCCCACATCAATCTGTAGAAGCTGGAAGCTCTCAGAGATGCCATCTTCACCTGGGTCATCTAGGGTGATCTCGTGCTCCTGCAGCACCCGTGACTCTGTTTTCTGACCACTCCCTTCCAGTTTCCAGTCCATGAGCTTAGTCCTCTGTCCTCATCACCCAGTTGGAAAAAGGAACTATTATACTTGCAGAAGTATTTCCCTATATCCAAATGACAAGTAGTGTTAAAGTGTGTAAAATACTAACACAGAGAAAAGCATGCGTGTCTTCTAGAGACATATGTAAGCACAGAAACTTTTTAGTAGTAAGGAAGCCAAATTTGCTCTTTAGAAGACAGGCATGACCCCTGACACCTCCAAGCAATAATTATTCACTGCTGCAGTGACATCAGTTCATTTATTGTGTTCTTTGGAATGCATGCATGAGTTGAGGGTGAGACAGAGATGGTAAAACCTACCTATCCCATTACATTTCCATTTATTTTCAAAACCATTCTTTTAGCAAATATTTACTAAGCACCTATGCTATGCAACGTTCTGTATAAGAAATATCCTGGGAAGGTTTAGAGCTGGCCAAAATTTATGGTAAAGAGCAGCCCAAATCCCACCAACCAAGGATTCTAAGGTGCTGGTGACGTATCAGAATTCACTTTTCAAATCTACATATTTCCTCCTCTGACTTACATATTACTGCAGCAGAAAGCCATAGTCGTAGAGGAAATGGGTAATATCCATCAGAAGAGCAGAGGTAGAAAAACACAAAGAATCATTGTTGGAGCACACGTAAGTAGTGTAATAATTTCAAAGTGGTGTTCAAAATCCCCGAGGAAGATATGTAAAGGAAGTGCTCTAGTCTACAGCCAAGTGGCAGACTAAGAATGGTATAACCATTTGCTTATGGCGACTCCTCTGAGTCCAGTGTGCTACCCACATAACAGGAAACATGTATCTTTGAAAAAGTAATCTCTGTAATGATCCATTGAAATGAAAATGGAGTAGAGTTCAGGCAGACAAAAATGGAATTGGGTGGCCACTGAAGATCTGGTCTCAGACAAGTCTCTGTATCACTGAGAACTTGAACTTTCTTTGAACTGTACCAGACCCCCAAGGACCCTATCAGTCGTATTCAGAATAACACCAGCCAGCTGCAACCCTACAGTCTCAAGATCTCCTTTCATAACTATGCACCATTTCAGACCTTAACCAGTCCTTACTAATAAGCACCCTTACTTCTTGCCAGCTCCAATTATAATTCATGATAAATAACTCATGTAACAACTGTAACCTTGCAGTTTTTACCTTTATATGGTTCTCCCATTTTGTTGTCTGGTGGAACACACTTCAAATGCTTTCCGAATTTATGTCTCCCATGCTACACTCAATTTGGCTAGAATAAAACTGTCATCTATTCCTATTATAGATTGCTTATTGATTATTTTCCTGAACACTTACAATGGGCTACACTGACTGTTAATGATCATCTATTGTCTGAACTATCTGGTCTACTTGCTGTTGTTGTTCCTTAAATATACTAAGGACATAGCACCTTAGGGTCTTTGCACTTGCTGTTTCTTCTACCTCAATCCTCTTCCCCTGGATAATTATACGACTACTACCTTCCTCACTACATTCCAATTTTCCGTCTCCAACATGGCACACATCTTCCTTATTTTTTGGTCTTAACGTCCCCACTCCTGTAAGTATTATGTTTGTACTGTTCACTATATCCTCTGTGCCTGGAAACACGCTTCGTACATAACAGACGCTCAATAAAGACTTGCTGAATTCATAAATCCTCCACTCCACCCCCATCTCTGAGTTGACGGAGGCCTCAGAACTTTTCTAAGCCATGTTTCACCTGATGAATATATCCCTGGGCTCTAAGTAATGCACCAGTCTCTGTACTCTTCTCTTAGCTTTTCATTCTAGGTTTTAGCTACCAAAGCCGGCTCCTCCTCCGGCACCTTCAGCACTAGAACACCCTGAGCCCAAGCTCGAGAGTACCCCAACATAGGCCCCGTATGGCCCATAGGCTGCGAGAGCGACGGGAAGCAGAAAGGAACAGCATCAAGAGTTTGGGGCCATGCGAGCGCAGGGCGAGGGCCTGCTTCCCAGGCTTCTGCCACACGGTCAAACGAGGGGCCAATCGAAGGCCGGACCCGCAACCCCCGATCCCTCCCGCCAACAAATACCCTGAGTACCTGAACCAGTCTCCTCCCGCGGCGGAAGTGGCACTCACCAAGTCCCGCCTCCGACCCCACTTCCGGTTCCGGCCCCTCTCCGAGTAGCATTCTGGGAGTTGTCGTTTTCAGCCTGGCTGGTCGGGGTGCGGCGAAGGATTGGGCTTAGGCTGCCAAGCGCACGGCGGTACTCAGGCGCTGCATCCCGCTACAAGGTTCCTGCACCTCGCTGAGCCTCGATTTCCTTGCCTGTTCGCTGGGGATACAATCCCAGCCGCTTGCCGACCGCCCAGCGCTGCTGCAGATGACCAGGCGCTTTGATGGCTGTTAAGGTCTGCACATGGCGAAACTGGACTGAAACCAGTCTTGAACCTCCCCTCATCTGGCATCCTGGGGGCCTTGACTTCCCTTGGGCTCTCTTGGCTTCCCATAACCAGCAGAGCCCTCGGGATGACGCAGTTCCCCTCACCACAATCTGGTCATCCAGGATAACAGATATCCTGCTTGGGCAGATCACAAGTAAGAATGTAGCCTCTGGCCACTCTCCCTCCTTCATCTCATCTCACAAATCCAGGGGGAAAATGACTCTCGGAGACCTAAAATGTCTTGTCCAAGCGTTGACCTGATAAAAACTATCAGCCACTCTTATTCCTGCAGTCTTAGATGTCTCATCCTTTTGAGAGACCCTACCCTGAATGAGCCTGAAATACCTACTGTCCAAGAAACAACAGGCTTGTTGGATTTGTGCTTGGCCCCACAGTTTTCCTCTTTTCTTTCCACAACTTCTCCAGCACCTCCCATTCCCAGTCCATGCCTTAATCCATCCTTTATCTGCCAGTGGAATAACTTGTAAAATACTGAAACCAAACATGATTTCCTCCCCCAAAAGCCTTTTTTTCTGAAACCCAGCTCTAAAGTCTCTTCTTTGCTCAGAAGTTGGCCTTGGCTTTGTACTAAGCAGGACTTGAAAACTGGCTAAAATGGTCTTCAGTGGCACCCGCCACACCTACCAACCCATGCACCTTGCACTCAGCTGTACAGAACACCTTTCCTGTGAGCTCATAACCACTTCCCTACAGAAAAGAGCACCCAGCTGGTGTCATTGCCCACCCTGCTCCACCCCCCATCCATTTACCAGATGACTACGTGTGTCCCTTACTCCCTCTCAGTGGTTTCCCTTTGTACTTGGAGGTAAAATCTAATCTTCCTAAAACCTTGCGCTTTGGTTCCTGGATGACCCTCCGACTTTATCTTTCACTCTTCTTCCAGCTTGCTGTGTTCCAGTCACACCCATCTTCTTGAAATGATTAAAACACACCAAATGTTTCAATGATTTGAACAGTACTTTGCAAATACTTTTCCCTTTTTTCTCACATTTTAAATGCCTGGCTCCTTCTTACCCTTTTGGTTTCAGCTTAAACCTTCCCTCTCAGAGAGACCTTTACTGACCTTTACTGACCTTCCCCGCTAGGGAAGATAGGCTCATCCCAGCCCCATCTTGACACTCTTCATTTTCTTTATTTCACTTCACCTATCAGAAATCTTTTTTCTGTCTTCCCTGATAATACACCTATCATGTAAATGATTATATTCCCAGTGGCACTGCACAGTAAATATTCATCAACAGGATAAACAAATGAGTGATTTTTCACCTTTCCTGAGAATAACTTACCTTCCTATCTACTAAACCCAGGACCTGACACACAGTAGCTACTCAACAAATACTTCTTGACATACTGGTTCTAAATTAATGCTGCCTCCCTGATCACCAGGTTTCGAGACCTGATTGCATTGAAGTCCTGAGCTCCTTCCCTAAGCTTGTGAATACATGGATTGTGTTCACATAAATTAGTCATGTAGCTCTTCATAGATGTCTGCTTGTTATTCAAGTCCTGTTTAACATCATAACAATTTTTATTATTTTGGTGTCCTGTTGTTCCCACCTTTCATGGTCATGAACCACTTCAGATCTGTTCTCAAGAGCCTTATTTAAATTTTGTTCAAAGTATTCTGTGAAAAGAAACAGCCCTCTAAGAAAATAAATCTTGTCCTGGCACAAGTACTGATTAACTGGTTACTAGTTAACAAGTAACTGATAACAGGTGATGGGAAAATTCTCCTCTCTTTTCCCCAAATACTGTTTTCCTTCTGATTGGCAAGAGCTTGGGTATGTCACTTAACACCCCCACCTTTGCTCTGCTTTTGCTGGGTGAAGGAGAGGAATTAGGGAGCCTCAGAGGAGAGGACGCATTGAGCTCACAAATAATCAGGAGCCCCACAGGGGTTTGAATAAACTCTGATAGCCCAAAGTCAGTGTCTAAATTATCTTTGGCCTGGACAGAGAAGTCGAGGGGAAAGGCATTCCAAGGGTATCTAGAAACCAGTTTTCCTGGAAACAAAATGCAGGAAAGGATTTCAGATGGGGAGAAGCATCCATAAACGTTGGTGATGATTACTTTTTTATTGACCATTTACTAGTTTCTACCATGCAAAGCAGGCACTATTAATATGTCCAATATTCAGAATAGAAACCCAAAGCACTGACAATTAGGTATCCAGTCAAGATCCCACCAAGATTAATAGGGATTAACTGGCTCAACTGGAATTAGTGAGAAAGTTACTGGATATATTTATTCTGCTCTAATATTAGTCTTTAAAAGGCAAATCTAGTTCAGGATTTTAATATTTGCCTTTTTAGCTATTTAAAATGGATAGAAGTGACCTAAGTGAATTGAAATTCGCTCAGTCGTGTCTGACTCTTTGCAACCCTATGAACCATACAGTCCATGGAATTCTCCAGGCCAAAATGGAGTGGATAGCCTTTTCCTTCCCCAGGAGATCTTCCCAACCCAGGGATCAAATCCAGCTCTCCTGCCTTGAAGGCAGATTCTTTATCAGCTGCGCCACAAGGGAAGCTCAAGAATACTGGATTGGGTAGCCTGTCCCTTTTCCAGCAGATCTTCCTGATCCAGGCATTGCAGGCTGATTCTTGACCAACTGAGCTATCTGCGAAGCCCTAAATCGGATAGAAGGTACAATTTCAGGTAAAGCACAGAGCACTCCTGGCTGTGGGGGCCATGTAACCAAGGTGCTTACTGCCACCTAGTGGCAACCTATGCTCATTGCAGTGAGGCCACCAAGAATACCAGGCCTCCAGGTAGAGGTGCTGCAAACCCTAACTTGTGAAGGTAGAATCTATCAGATATCACAGGTATTCACTCCTATTTGCAGAGGCTACTGCCAAATCATTGTGTTGGGAGAGGTTAAAACGATTTTTCAGCGACTCCACCTTCCTCCCCTATCCCTGCCTTCTTGGGACAGAATGTGACTTCTTGCTTCCACACTCAGAGTATGCTCCTCCTATGCTCCTCCTAGGGTACACACGGGAGAAGGCAATGGCACCCCACTCCAGTATTCTTGCCTGGAAAATCCCACTGATGGAGGAGCCCGGTAGGCTGTGGTCCATGGGGTCGCTAGGAGTCGGACATGACTGAGCAACTTCACTTTCAATTTTCACTCTCATGCATTGGAGGAGGAAATGGCAACCCACTCCAGTGTTCTTGCCTGGAGAATCCCAGGGACTGGGAAGCCTGGTGGGCTGCTGTCTATGGGGTCGCACAGAGTTGGACACGACTGAAGTGACTTAGCAGCAGCAGGTTTTGCACATTACTGATGGCAATTTGCTTATCTATACCCACCCAGGGGGCTGTGAGCATCCTGGCTAGGGGCAGGGACTTGTCTTACTCATCTTTATGAATTAGATCCTAGTACACGCCCTGACTAGAGGAGGTATCCAGTGAATGTTTGTTGAATGAATAAGAGTGAATGCTTTTGACCCAAACTTGTCATCACTTTGTAGAATTCAGGCAAAGATTAAGCAGTAGTTTATTTGAATACTTTAAATAGTAAACATTTGAGAGGGGTGGGTAGAAGAATGGTAGACACTGCTTGGGGAAGTGTCCAGGGCAGAGCAGGGGGCTGGGGCGACTGGCCTGCTCACAGGGCAGTGGAGGCCCGGAACTTCTGGGTCAAACAGAACACAGAGGCCGTGAGGGCCGTGCACTGACGGGCCAAGAGTTTCACACTCAGGTCATGGTAGCCTCTCTCACAGGTCAGCTTAGCGGCCTCCACAAACTGATGGTAGGTGTACACCACATCCCTCAGGTTCCCCGCTGCCTCCTTGTGGCGGGTGGAGCAGCGGCTGCAGTCTGTGAGCTGGAAGCACAGGCCGGCCAGCTGGACCAGGTGCTGGAAGGTGTCCTGCACAGCACTCTGCATCTCCTCCGGGGTCTGGTCCACTCTGATCACGTGCTGGCAGCTTGACAGGAGCTTTTGGGAGCCCATGCAGAGGCGGCTCCGGCTTTCAGAAAAGTGCCAGGTGCACTTCTCGGGGGGGTGTTTATTCCCATTCCCCCAGGAAGCTTCCAAAATGTCCTGTAACTCCAGCAAGCTCTCCAGGAGTTGGATGAAGCCATCAGGGATGCTGGCGGGGGCAGCTTTCAACTGTCTTAGAGCCCTGGAGCAGTACTCCGGCCAGAGGTGGCTGTTCCTCGATGGGAGCTCGGCGCTGCAGCTGTGGGCCCGGGCAGGCCTCCAGGGCAGGGCCAGCCGGCTTCCTGCGAGGGTGGTGAGGTGAGGGGCGCTGTAGGACACGCTTCCAAGTCTCCGTCTTCCTCCTCGGCCTCTGGCTGCAGGCCCGGGAAGCACGTGGCATAGGAGAACTGGCAGCCGCACTGCTCCGTGCCCATCCTGGGGGCCACCGACTCATTCACACCTGCAAACCCCAAAGACAGGGCTGTCCTGAAACTGCCAGAACCTCTGGGATAGCTCTCTGGGGCAAAGCACAGAAAAGACTTCTCAGCAGGAAGGCAGATGCTAGGCCTTTTGCCTTTGCTTTCTGGCACCGAAAAACAGTTTGAACCTTCTAAGGGGGGCTCCTCTTGGGGACACGGTAGTGGCTGCGGCAGAGAAGGCCCTGGATTCAAAGAGACATGCTGAGGAATGTCCCCAGGGGTAGTGTCTTCCCCTGTCACGTGATTAGGTGGCTCTGCCTTGCCCTCCTCTAGAGAGAAGGCTGATGAAATGGTCTGGTCCCTAAGCAAGAAATCTGAATTAAAATCCAACTCTGCCAATAGTTTTTGTTCTTGGGCCTGGCAGTCTTGACCCGGGATCTCTCTGCTTTGTCCTTGGGATTCTTTAGGGGTACTTAGTGGGGTCTGCTCAGTCCCTGTAACAGGAGTCTCCAAGAAGAGGGAGGCTACCACGCCGCCAGCTGGAGCACTAACACCAGTAGTCTGTGGAAGAACATCCAACCCATCGAGCTTGGGGTCACCTGGATCCTTCCCAGACTCATCATGAAATTCGCTGGTGTCATATTTGTTTGTAACTTCTCTACCATGTTCCAGAGATGGTTGTCCTTGCTGCTCCTCCTTTGCAGGGAAAGAGGCCATTGTCTCTTCCGAATTTATTCCACCGTCATCACTTTTAGGTCCATCTCGAGAAGACAACAAAGGCTCTGTGTCCTGGGGAGCAGTTTCTGGCATAGGATTTATAAACAGAGATCCCAATCCTGTTTCCAACTGAACTCCTCCCAGCTCCAGTGTGTCTTCTTGAGCAATAGTATGCGGCCCTGGGCTGATGGTAGGCAGACTCTGTCTGGGTTCACATCAGCACTGGAGAGGGACGAGGTACTGTTCCCAAGCTCCAGGGTGAGTTCTTGGGGTGCACTGCCATTCAAGTCTTGAAATGGAGATAAAGTCTGGGGAGGCCCTGCCTGAGTGGTATCTGGGCCAGATGAGCCTGGGTTGAGACTGTGAGGGGTGTTTTCCGGGGAACTGGCGACACTGGAGGTCAGAGGGGCAATCCCAGAATTCTCTTTATGGTTAGGGTCAATCCGGAGGCGAATGGCAGAAATAGATGACACTCGAGAGTCGATGACAGATTTGGTTTCCATGGTTTCTGGCTCCATCTCCATGGCCCGGGAGGCCGGGTTTTTGCTCTTGGTCTCCCTCAGGGGAGTCAGCAGCCCCAGGGCCTTGGTCTCCAGGACGCCAGGCTCACCCTGCACGTCTTGCAGCGAGGACACGGTTGGGGAGGGTGCACCGAGGGCCAGGTAGGGCTCCCGGTCATAGTAGCACACGTCATCCACGCTCTCCAGGGAAGCTGACGGCACCAGGGGAAACGAGACCTGACAGGTGTGGTCGGTCTGCAGGAAAGACCTTCTTTTCCTCAGGGTCTTGGCATACTTCTTCACCCCTCCCCTTCTGCTCGGCTCTCTTCCATCTGGCCCAGGATTCAGGCTGACCTCAGGGCTGCAGGGGCTGGCCTCATTCTGTGATCCTGTGGCACTGGTTTCTAGAGCAGAAGCAGCTCTGAGCCCTGAGAATCAAGAAAGGAAAAAGAAGATGAAAAGCAGAATAACAAAGAGACGTGTAGATCTCGGGCTCGGGATGCAGGATGGTCTGGGTTTGAGTCCTGGCTGGGCCATGTAACCTGGGGCATGTTAAACCTTGAGCTCCTCAGTTTCCTCTTCTGAAAGATGGGGATGAGCACTGTGGTAGATGTGTTTTGATTCCAGGTTGCCCAACATCCATTGCCTTGTCTTTTGGTCAACTTCCTTTCGGGGGATGACATCTCTCCAACAATTTATAGACTGCTGAAATTATTAATGAAGGAGACCTATCCGTATCAGCCCAGTGGTCAGAGATATGAGCTAGAAAGTCAGTCACAAAATTTCCTAAAATTTCAAACTCAAACACATTGATAGGAAAAAAAAAAAAACAACAGTACAGCCCATTCTTTGCAGTCACAGAACCCTAACAGTACAATGAGGAATCCTGCTGCCTAGCCTCCTGGTCTGGTCTCTGCCTATATCAGAACCAGGGCTTCACCTCTGCCGGCAATTCTCTAAGCTATCTGGCATCCTTCCAACACTATCTCACTTTCTCTCATTGACCCAAGTTAGGCAGTACCAGTGGTGTCCAGCAATACTGCCATGCTGGGTGGATGACTTAGCACATAGCAGGCCCCTAGCACAAGCCTGTGCCCAGTGGGCGATCACTAAAGGAAGCCTGTGCCATTACTGTTACGAACAGCACCACAGGGTGAGCGTTCTGAAGGAGCTTTCTTCTGACAAAAAGTGACTGCGACTCTCAGTTGCGGGCATGAGGGATCTTGTGCATACCAAGATGGATCTTTCTGAAAGGAAACACTTCTAGGAAGTCCTGGGAATCAGCCAGAAGGAATTAGGATCACAGGCTAGTGCCTGAGAATCAGAGGGCTCTTACACTCGGACTGGTTTTTTCCAACCTGGCTGAACCTTATTCAACCTGGCTGAGCCTCATCAAATCCTATGCTGCTCCTCACACCTCCTAAAGCAGAATCTCTGAGGCTGGGTCTAGGAATTTATAGTATCTGGCTCAGGCCCCTTGGGTGATTTTGATGCCCAGACACCTTTTGAAGTTATTGTTCTCCTCTAGACCCCCTCAGCCACTGGCCAAAGGTATCTCTGAAGCTTAAAAAAGGGAGAGGTTCTCACAGTGAGTCAGCGGCCCAAGCAAACCCCGGGCCCATGAGTCCCAGGTCTGGGCTGCCTCCCCAGCACCACACTGGCTCTCCATGAAAGAGGAAGTGTCCAGTGTGGACCTTATCTCCCTGACTGGACTCCCATAAAGGAAGGCCTTGACTGATGGTCTGTCTGTCTCACGCTCATCATGTCTCCAGCACAATGGCTTCCTAGCGGGACAAGACTGGAGGCACGGATGGCAGCTGTGTTCTCTGGGGAGCAGTGGCAACCCGCCCGTGTGTTTCTACTAATCAGTTCATGAAATCAGGGTAGGTGGTGGAGAGGGCATCCATTCATCCATCTAGCAGCAACTGCCAGGAGCTCTTTGGCAGGACACAGAGGTGAGTGTCAAATGTACCGTTCCCACATCACAGAAGCTTTCGCTTTAGTGGAGAGAAATATCTATACAAAAAATCACACAAGTAAATATGCAGCTACAGGCAGGAAGCTTCCAGGGTGTGTGATGGGGGTGGGGAGACCTCTCCTGGCAGTCTCGTTAATATCCCCAGAGGAAGTGAATTTCCAGGTGGGGCCTGAGAGATAGAAGGGCAGCAGCAGCCAAAGATGAGGGTAAGGAGAGTTTCAGGTGGACGAGGCGGCATGTGCAAAGGCTGGAGGCAGGAAAGACCTGGGCACTTTTTAAATGGCAAGGAGGTCTGTGTGGCAGGAATGCAGGAGAGGGCTCGGGGAAGGAGAGAGACACACCGAAGCCAGGTCACAGAGGGCCTCGATAAACTCACAAGGGCTGCTAAGGAGCTGGCCTTTCTCCCATGAGCAATGGGAACCCACTAGAGGACAGGGAGCAACAGGAAAGGGCTGGGACACAGAAGGGGCTCACAGCTTCCCCCGCTCCTAGTAGGTCACTCTTAATGTCTCGGTGCCATTTTCCAGTTTTTTTTCCTTCAGAGTTCAGTGAGAGAGAGGGAGAGAGAGTGTATGTGTGTGAGAGAGAGAAAGAGAGAGAGAGAGTGTGTGTGTGTGTGTGTGTAAATGTTCTGCACAGATCTCAGGTCAGCTTAGGAAGTCATTCTATGAGGAAAGACACCCACGCTCTTTGTGGAGGAAAGAATGAGGAATCTGATCTTCCCACCTATGTCTGAGTCCCTTAAGGACCACCAGTGGCCTGCCAGTTAGGTTCTTTTTGTTTTAAGGCCTCATTTAAAGCTTCCAGGTCAACAATAGCGCAGCTGCTTCCCTCTGCTGGGCGCTCATATCAAACCTTTTCTTTCTCTGTGAATTTTGTCCATTCACAAGGCCTGGCCCATTTGCTGCCTCTTCTGGGAAGCCTTCCCTCATTCCCACTGTAGAATTAATGCCACCCATCTCTGCCTGTCCACAGTTCTCTGAACCTCCTCTGTAGCCCTTACTTGAAGTTGGTATGCCCACAACATGGTCCACTGAGCCCAGGGAGCCCACCTCAAAAGAGAACAAGCACCCATGCTTTACCCCAGTGTTTTCCTCCCAGGCTTGCACACTGCCCTCCCTGGGGACTGAGGAGCTGCCTGCACAATCCACTGACCTGCCGGGGAGGGCTCACCTGAGAGGGCATCTGGGGGTGTGAGCTTGTCAGCCGCATCATAGTATTCCTCGTCAGAACTGCCATCCTCCAAGGCCAGCGGCAGGCCTGGGGCCAGGGCTTGCAGCACGGAGCTGGACAGGGCCTCAGACCCTCCCCGCTGGCCCAGGGCTGCCGTGCCCCCACCCTGCCGGGTAGCCGTGCTGTCAGAGCTGCCGCTCAGGTGGCTGGCGGGGGAGACGTTGGCACACAGGCTGTAGTAGTCAATCCGGCTGCCCTCGTACAGCCTGGGGTCCAGCCTGAGTGCACTCAGTTCCGGCACCCAGCTGAAGGCCTCAGGAGCCGGACTCTCAGAAAACCCTGTCTTCTGGCTCCGAGGGTTGGCTCTCTGGGCCAGGTCCAGGAGACAGAGGAAGCCACTGGTTTCAACCCTGCTTCTCTCCTCCTGGCTGTCTGAACCAAGACTCTCTGGGAAGCCAGGCAAGCCCAGGTGGAAGAAGCCAGACCTGCTGGAGGAGCAGGCATCCAGGTCATCCTCCTCCAGGGCGTCCATGGACTCACTGGAGCCGCTGGTCCTGCAGCCCCGGCTCTCGGTGTTGGCCGAGTCGGATGCCTCAGATTCGGCACTGTCTGTGGTGCTGCTGGCCCCGCAAGTGCTTGGGCCTTTCCCAGCCTCTGCAGGCATGGAGCTGTCCCCAGGAGGCTGCTCTTCTTCCGTAAGTGGTCTGCAGGGGCCCAGCTTCGGCAGGCGTCGTCAGGGAGGGGCTCTGGCACGCAGTCCACTTCGGATGACTCCTCGGAGTCACTGCAGGCCCTGGACTCGTAGCCTGACACAAGTTATGTGACAGGGTGAGGGGACTGGCAGAGGCTCCCGTACCCACCCGCCCCCACTTTGCCTGCCCTTTCATTTTGCAGACGAGAGAACAGAGGTCCAGCAGGGTGACAGGCCTGGACACGCTACGCTGACTGACACGGGATCCACAGGACTCCAAATTTTCACGTTCTCCACACAAGTGTCAAGTCTTCTTCCCCACATCTATCTGAGCCACCTAAAGGAGACAGGATTACCTCCACCTCCAAGGAGATATATCTGTTTATGGAAACAGGGTATTTAGGTAGTGTGCCACACCCCTCCTAAAAATCTCAGCTCTGTCCTGACTGGGTATCAAAATCAGACAGGGAATCATATTAAAACAACAACAACAACATATCCTTGGACCTCATCCTGATGTATTGAGTCTAATAGCTAGGGAGTGGAGCCTGAGAATCTGTATTTTTACTATCTTTATGGGGGTCCTGAGACTGCTAGGCTGGCATCATTCTGAAGCCTGGCCCAGCGACCCACTGGTCCTACAGGGCTTTTAGAAAAGTGAAAAGTGACCCACTGCTGGTGCTTGGAAGGATTCATAGTGAGAGGGCTGGAGGGCATTGAGCCAGGTCTCAAATTGCTCATGCACCATAAACCTCCAGGAGCAATCTGTTTTCACCTTCTCTCTGGGGACTTCCCTGGTGGTCCGGTGGTTAGTGCTCCACGCTTCCACTGCAGGGGGGCACGGGTTTGACCCCTGGTCAGGGAACTAAGATATTGTATGCCACACACCCACAGCCAAAAAAAAAAAAATGCTGGCCCAGGGCTGCCGTGCCCCCACCCTGCCGGGTAGCCGTGCTGTCAGAGCTGCCGCTCAGGTGGCTGGCGGGGGAGACGTTGGCACACAGGCTGTAGTAGTCAATCCGGCTGCCCTCGTACAGCCTGGGGTCCAGCCTGAGTGCACTCAGTTCCGGCACCCAGCTGAAGGCCTCAGGAGCCGGACTCTCAGAAAACCCTGTCTTCTGGCTCCGAGGGTTGGCTCTCTGGGCCAGGTCCAGGAGACAGAGGAAGCCACTGGTTTCAACCCTGCTTCTCTCCTCCTGGCTGTCTGAACCAAGACTCTCTGGGAAGCCAGGCAAGCCCAGGTGGAAGAAGCCAGACCTGCTGGAGGAGCAGGCATCCAGGTCATCCTCCTCCAGGGCGTCCATGGACTCACTGGAGCCGCTGGTCCTGCAGCCCCGGCTCTCGGTGTTGGCCGAGTCGGATGCCTCAGATTCGGCACTGTCTGTGGTGCTGCTGGCCCCGCAAGTGCTTGGGCCTTTCCCAGCCTCTGCAGGCATGGAGCTGTCCCCAGGAGGCTGCTCTTCTTCCGTAAGTGGTCTGCAGGGGCCCAGCTTCGGCAGGCGTCTGTCAGGGAGGGGCTCTGGCACGCAGTCCACTTCGGATGACTCCTCGGAGTCACTGCAGGCCCTGGACTCGTAGCCTGACACAAGTTATGTGACAGGGTGAGGGGACTGGCAGAGGCTCCCGTACCCACCCGCCCCCACTTTGCCTGCCCTTTCATTTTGCAGACGAGAGAACAGAGGTCCAGCAGGGTGACAGGCCTGGACACGCTACGCTGACTGACACGGGATCCACAGGACTCCAAATTTTCACGTTCTCCACACAAGTGTCAAGTCTTCTTCCCCACATCTATCTGAGCCACCTAAAGGAGACAGGATTACCTCCACCTCCAAGGAGATATATCTGTTTATGGAAACAGGGTATTTAGGTAGTGTGCCACACCCCTCCTAAAAATCTCAGCTCTGTCCTGACTGGGTATCAAAATCAGACAGGGAATCATATTAAAACAACAACAACAACATATCCTTGGACCTCATCCTGATGTATTGAGTCTAATAGCTAGGGAGTGGAGCCTGAGAATCTGTATTTTTACTATCTTTATGGGGGTCCTGAGACTGCTAGGCTGGCATCATTCTGAAGCCTGGCCCAGCGACCCACTGGTCCTACAGGGCTTTTAGAAAAGTGAAAAGTGACCCACTGCTGGTGCTTGGAAGGATTCATAGTGAGAGGGCTGGAGGGCATTGAGCCAGGTCTCAAATTGCTCATGCACCATAAACCTCCAGGAGCAATCTGTTTTCACCTTCTCTCTGGGGACTTCCCTGGTGGTCCGGTGGTTAGTGCTCCACGCTTCCACTGCAGGGGGGCACGGGTTTGACCCCTGGTCAGGGAACTAAGATATTGTATGCCACACACCCACAGCCAAAAAAAAAAAAAAAAAAACCCAAACAAACAAACAAACCCACTTCTCTCTGATCACATCACATTGTATTTAAACCTCTGATGGTTCCTCTTGCCCACAGGGAAGAACCTAAGCTCTCCTAGTGAGGTTGGGGGCTCTCACAGGGTGACCCTGAGCAGCCTGGTCACCCCCTCCCAGTGCAGCCCCCCCACTTCCTCAGCAGCCTGGTTGCTCACTGCAGCCTTCTGCATGCTCTAGCTACTACAGAGAGCTTTTCAGCCTTCACGCCTCCATCGTGTCCCCCTGCTTCAAAGGATCACTCCTCCCCTCTTTGCCTGGGTAACTTCACCATGTTCATCAAAACCTATTGAAAACAGGTTGAAGTAGGCCTTCTGTGACCACCCCACCAGGCCTCCACAACAGCCTGGCTCCACGGGGTGCCGTCTCAGAGCCATCATTCCTTGTTAATAAGCTGTGTTAAAGGGAACAAGTACAGGAAACTCTTCATTTCTGAATTCTTAGTTTCCTATCAGCCAGTCTCTGAGATTACTTATGCCTGTCTTATCCACATGGAGGAAATGCCATACAATGGTGCACTACTGAGCACCTCTCCCCACCTCCACGTTCAGTGACAGCATGTCAGGGGCTTGAGATTTTATCTTTCACAGTAAAACAAGATGTCACTTATTTGTTTAGAAAGTATAGCTGACACGATGGAAGTGTTTCTGCCATTGCCAATGTTTAGGCAATTGCTTCAAATCAGGGTTCTGTTTCATTTTGTTTCTTCCCCTGCAGAGACGGTTGTTAAACATTTATCAGCAATCCACTGGGAAGAATGCTGCATCAACAGTGCGGAAGCAAAAGCCTGGTGGAAACTGGGAAAATGTTCACCTAATCTGGCCTCCCCTACTTCATTCCTTATGTCATATGATTTTTAGCTTCTATCTCCATGTACCCTGTTCTTATAAACATGCAAGGCAGAAAATTTTTATTATAATTCAAGAGAAGCAAAAGAGGCATGAGATGAGAAGCTAGGTCAGCTATATTTCTAAACAAATAAGTGACATCTTGTTTTACTGTCAAAGATAAAATACTGTGGATCTTGGAGATGATTTTAGGTAATACTACAGGGAATCAGAGACCTTCCACAGCCTTCCTTGGCTTTATGGGACTCTCAGGTACAAAGAAATCCTCTCTATTTAGGATTTTGGAAAGATCAGCTGTTTACCAAGAAATGAATGGAGAAACAGCTCTCATCCCCTTGAGTGGAAGCCTCAGCTCCACTCAATACATCATCCCCTTTTAGGCTGCCTTGACCTACAAGGCAGTGAAGTGGGCCTGTCCTTACTGGGTCCAAGCCTCAGCACCTCACCTTCTTCAGCAGACACCCGGTGCACCTGCTGTTTGTTTCCAGGCCAGAGGAAAATGGAGGTCACTGGGTCGACAAACAGCCTGTAGTAACCAGCAATCAGGCAGGCTAGGTCTTTTGCACTGTTAGATTCCAGCAGCAAAGTCAGAACCTTTGAAGGTAAAGAGGCTCTTAAGCATATAAAGGGCTAAGGCTGGCAACAAGGGATACAATGTCTGAAAGCTGGCAGCAAGCAATAGAAAGGGCAATCAGGCCATGGGGGGCCCATGAGAGATTTCAGGTAAATCCAGCCACGGTCCACAGACAGGCCCCCTGGTGTCCCGACAATTTATCTGTCCTCACCTACAAGATTTGAAATGAGCATGCATACACACAGCCACACAAGCACTCACACATGCAGTGGATTCCTCCCATCCAGTCTCCACAGAGTCTCCTGTCCTTCTATCCCAACCCCAGCCCCACATCCCAACCACCCCACCCTGCTCATTCATGCTATGAGATCTCTTCAAGACCTGACCTAGAAAAGAAAAAAGAGCAGGATCGAGTAGAGAAGGAAGGAGAGGGGGATAAGAAGAATGAAGCACCAGTCCTGAGCATGTTGGGATTAAGTCAAAGGAAGCAGGATAAACGTAGGACCTTCCAGAGAGGTACAGGAAGTACCCTATACCACTGATCTATTTTAATTGTGGTCACCCAAATCTTGGGCAGCCATTCTGGTCTAATGTATGTGATAATACCCTCTGGTGGTCCCATCTAGGTTGCTGAACTTGTCAGGAAAGTACACGGTCAAGCTCAGTTTATAGAAAGAAAACCTTGGACTTGCCTGGGAGAATGTACCCTGGTCATTACTTTCCCTTTGATGGGACAGGATGAACAATTCCATCTCTTAGGAAAATGTTGGACATGAGACTCTGTTAATATCCAAACTCACATAAGCTACCCTCGAGTAATTTAGGCCCAGATTCCAGAAGCTAGATTCAAAATTTCTTCCCCATGCATTACCTTGACATCCTGAAGATACACTTTGACCACGCTCACTTTCTCAGACTCTTCTGTCAGCTCTACACGGCTGATGTTGGCAAACTCTGCCAACGTGGACATGATGTTGAGTTTGCTATTGATAATTTGGCTAATACCATACTTGGCTCCAACCAGAAGGGCAATGTAGGATTCTCTGTCCTGTAACTGCAGAGGGCAGGAAGGGGAATTAGTTTCCATTCACAAGCAAGGGAAAATACATTATACACGTAGGACATGATACCTCTCTCTGCAAACCCCTTACCACCACTCCTCTAGATGACCAAGTTAGGTTACAGCCTAACCGGGGCCCCATCTACAGATAAACTCAGTATAAATTTATCTCCCATAATACTCTTTTACCCATTCCATAAACACAACCATATACTTGCACACCTATGGGCCTAAATTCACATTGTGCCCTCCGCTTGGGATCCCTTGTTATCATTACCTATTGAAAACTCACCCTTTTTTAGAACCTTCCATCAAAACCTACTGCCCATTGAAAACGCCACCTGATTTGCACCTCAAACCAGAACAGTCCTTTCTATGTTGATTCCATACCACGTCCTCTGTCCTTCTCAGACAACACAGGACTGTCTAGGACTCGGATTTCTAGGACTTCTAAGCTCAGACTTCTTACTGTTATTATCTGTATTTGAGTTGCATATTCCATTAAGGTCCCTGACAACAGAGTCTGTGTTGCCTGCATCTGTACCTCCAGTGACCAGCAAGCACCCTGAGCCAGTTCAGTGTAGTTGGTTTCTTCTCCCACTCCCAGGTCTTTCCTTACACATGAAAGGTAAAGAGGAGTTGGAGACAGGAATTGGACAGTTGGCAGAGGGCAAGAATGGCCCTAGAGAAAAGTAGGTAGTTTTTCTTGTACCTTCAAGTTTCCTTTCTGTGATCTAGTGTCTCCTCCACCATTTAGTCCACTACTTGTACAAAGACTCGACCAATTTTTCTCTTCCCCAAACAACCAAGATGCTCTTCCTTTCTTTCAAAACATCAATTCTCTTTTTCCATCTACATTGTTAGGTCAGCAGCCTAATTAAATTAACCCATCACTGTAAATGACTAAGAAGCACACCAAATCCACTGAAAAGAGCTTTGCTA
Source organism: Madoqua kirkii (assembly GCA_006408675.1). Taxonomy (NCBI): domain Eukaryota; kingdom Metazoa; phylum Chordata; class Mammalia; order Artiodactyla; family Bovidae; genus Madoqua; species Madoqua kirkii. The sequence continues at coordinate 4,463 of SJYC01052626.1, read as the reverse complement.
TTATCATTTTTTTAAATCTCTAATTGGTAAATTGTCTGGCTTTGTGCTTGAGAGTTCTGGGGCTGACTGGTGAGGGCAGATTCCCTTAAGCCACATCCCACATCTCACTGCAGCAGAGCACAGAGCTCCAGGCCTAGGTGCCAAAAAGTAGACCAAGGGAGGAATGTTTAACACAGCAGAGGACCCTTCTTGTTTTGCCTTCTCGAGTCCACTCCTCACTTCTTCTCTTCTGAATAATCAGGGGCCCAGCCTCCAGTCTACTCTTGCCTGGAAAATCCCATGGACAGAGGAGCCTGGTAGGCTGCGGTCCACAGGATGGCTAAGAGTTGGACAGAACTGAGTGACTTCACTTTCACTTTTCACTTTCATACATTGGAGAAGGAAATGGCAACCCACTCCAGTGTTCTTGCCTGGAGAATCCCAGGGACTGGGAAGCCTGGTGGGCTGCCGTTTCTGGGGTCACACAGAGTCGGACACGACTGAAGTGACTTAGCAGCAGCAGCAGCCTCCAGTCTAACATTCTTATCTTTTCTTCATGATTTCCCTTTTTTCCTCTTCACCTTCATATACCCAAAGCTCCAGGGTAAACTTATCAGAGTATCATGCCCTCAGAATGCCTTTCCTCTGAAATCTGGCCAAATGCAATCTCCTTGCCGTTCCTTAATGCCTTCTCCTCCCCATTCAACCTGAAGCTGGCAGTGGTGATCTCTGATTTGACTTTCCAGTAATGGTCCTGTGCTTCTCATGGCTTTGCTCTGCCCTGTTTGTGCCTCGTTGCATCATCTGAGGATGGGAACCATGTCTCATTCAGCTCTGCCTCCCCCAGCATCTGTCAGAGGGCTGGGGTCAAGCAATGGCATGACAGACGCTCCCTGACATCATAATGTTCACTTTCCCAAACAAATTCTAGTCCATGACAGTCCTCAGGAATTTTAGACTAAAAGATACATTGATGTTCAGAGGCTCTCTTGCATCCCTTATAAGAAGTTCTTTAATACATACCATTAAAGTAGCATTAAAGATTTTCCCACCGTACGTCTTGAGTTCCCCAAGGATCTGTAGGTAATTTAAACGCAGCTGGGCAGCAGAGATAAGTTGCTTAAATAAGGGTGCAAAAAAAAAAAGAAAACAAAAAAAGACTGTTGAAGTCAGAGCTATTTATTTGCCTAAAATGCAGGCAATGTTGAAAATTCTTCCCCTGAGGTTTCACAACAGTCAGCATGTGGTTGGCAGGGGCTGTGGCTAAATTACCTTCTGTCTGGGTTCCAGCAAGTTCTGGTTCCTCTTCATGTGGAAGCTGATGGCTTTCTTGATGTCTTTTCCTTTCATGTTTCGTAGTAAAGTTGGAGATATAAAATTCTCGATTCCCCAATCCTTCCTGCCATGAGACATTGGAGACAAGGAGGCTCATGTCTACAGTGAACTTGACTCTAATGAAGAATGTAATTATATTTGATTCAGTAGTTATTGTTCCAAGAATACTGTAATTATGAGCTTCTTTCTCAGAGAAGATATCTGGCTGGTCTTGTGGAGTATATGTAAATATATATATATGGAGACTGTATATATGTGATATCTATCTACCTATTTATTTATACAAACACACACTCCACAAAAGTGAGCCATTCTGTAATTAAACCCCATGATCATTCAAGGAGCCCATTACTCCTTACACACGTTCAGCACAGTCTCATAGGGCATCACACAGAACATGTGAATCCCTGAGGCCATGCTTGAGGATGATGCCAACCTAATCCCCCATCACCCCACCCAACAAACTAGTTAAAAAACAGATTCTCAGGTCCCACTCTCTAGAGATTTAACCTAGGATATCAGGGGAAGGCCAAGGATTTAAAAAAAATTTTTAATAAAATTCATCAGCAGGCAAGACAGAGCTGAGACTGGGTGAGGAGATGAGTAAATCTGGGTGATACCACCCAGAGCAAAGTGACATTTTAAGCTAAGAATCTGGAGATGTCAGAGCCTCAGGACTTGAAGCTGCTCTAATAGGAATGTAATACAACAGGATTTCGTTCACCACTAATGAACTTCCAGGGAATTCCTGCTCTCAGAAGGGCTTGATGCTGAAGCTGTCAACGGATTTCCTGAGATATCCTCCCAGGAACTGGGAATTTAGGAAGGGATCCTGTGTCATTCCATCTGGAGCTGGCTTGGGCCTCAGAGGGAGCAGCGGATTCTGACCTGGGGGAAGCCAGGCTGTGTTGGAGAGAGTGCAGAGGGAAATGAAGGGAAAACAATGGACAGATGGGGAGGTGGGCGGCAGCTTCGTGTGGATTCTGGCCATCCTGGCCCGACGCCAGCCAAGTGATAAATGCAACACAGCTGCTGTTGGTGGGACACCGAAGTCCCCTGCCACTCACTCTATGTACTTCAAAGAGATCTTCTGCGGCTGCGCACATGCGTAGATCCGCTCCTGGATGTGCAGGGCTGCCAGCCGGAGCGCAGAGCTGCACTTCATTTCAACCGCAAAGCGCTCCTGGAGCACATCGCTGCAGCTCTAGCAGAGAAGAGATTAGAGACACTGGGAAACAAGAACACGTGGACGGGGTTCCTAGTGCTCTTGGGGGAAAGGCAACTTGGAGACCTAGTTCTGCCAGTTCTTGCCTGTCTGACCTTGATTGCCCCTTTTGGCAATAAAAACCATAACTCTAAAGATCCTAAGTGGTGTTCAGTTCAGTTCGGTCACTCAGTCGTGTCTGACTCTTTGGGACCCCATGAATTGCAGCACCCAAGGCTTCCCTGTCCATCACCAACTCCTGGAGTTTACCCAAACTCATGTCCATTGAGTCGCTGATGCCATCCAGCCATCTCATCCTCTGTTAGAAAATGTAAATCTACATTGAGGACTAAGCTTTAAGTTCATTAATATATTGCAAATCGCCTAACATAGCAACACAGTGACATAAAATGGAATTGTAAGGGATAATCAGGCCTACTCTCCCTCAGATCAAGATAATCCCTACCAGTGAGTTGCTTAATTGCCTTGAGCTCATGTTCAAAATAACCCAATGTGCCATCTTTGAGAAAAACCACTGTTATTTCAGGAAGGGCAGACCAGGTCACCTGCAGATAGAGGTATTCAAAGGCCACAGGGTCTTCTTTCAGGAGGTCCAGGGGATCCCTGGGGACAAAACAAACCCTGAAGAGGCAGCGGTAGTCATGTGACTCCTCCCTTTCCACTACCTGCAATGCATAAGACAGACACGGTTCATCTTCTGTTTTGTTCTCAGTTACTCCACAAAACAACTTAAATTAAAAAAGACAATGAAAGATTGTCCCTAGGGATTTCAGTTTTAGTTCTTCCCAAGTCAGCACAGACCTGTGCCCTTGATTGACTTTCCCATGGGTATAAGATGTAAAAAGCTCAAAAGAACAGTTTCCCATTCATCCCATCAACCTGTTTCCCTTTCCAGAAGAAATCTCTGCATCTGGTTTCTTATATACCCTTCCAGAGACTGTCTATGTGTATTTATGCTCCTATAAATGTACAGTCCTTTATTTCCCACAAATAGTAGTATATAATACATTATGTGGGTATATATAATAAATATACCCTGCACCTTATTTTTTTTTCACTTCAACTATTTCAGTGGTTTAATTTGATTTCTTTTTCCAATGCTAATGGAACAGAAGTGATTTTTTTTTAAGTTGAGTGACCACGGTAGGAAATTGTCTGCAATGAGGAACACTCAGAGTGGCTTCCATGAGCTCATGCCTGTTCATGCTGCTCCTCTTCTTAAAAAAGCCCCTTTTCCTTTTCCAATTGCTGAAATCCTACTTATCCTTACAGTAGTACACACTCAATAAGAATTTATGGAACTGACCTGTGTTTGGCTTTTGAAAGCTGGTATAACAAATCACTGCATGGCTAAAGACTGAGAGGTACAGATCAACTGACTGTGTTAGCCCTGTCCTGCTCAGGACAAGTCTCACAGAAAGGGCTGAGACCTAGCAACAGATGCTTCCCTGACATCTCAAAGGTGGGAGGTTCAGAGGAAGGTCATCAGAGCTGGAAGCAAAAGATGGGGTCTAATGGTTGCCTTACCTTGAGTAAATTACCTTACCTCTCTAAGCCTCTTTCTCCTTGTCTGCAAAACGGAGGCCTGCCTAACTTTGTTCACAAACCAGGCTGAGTGAGCTCTGTGTTGTCAGGGCACAAGAAAGCACATCAAACCTGCAGATGCGCTGCACCCTGTACCCAAAGGCTATGGCCGAGGCAGGTAGCTCACCCAGCCCAGATCTCCCCACTGGGAACAGAGGCAGGTGGTACCTGCTGGATGAGCTCCTCCTCATGCAGCAGGTGCAGCCGAGAAACATTGTACTGCTCCTCCAGGACCAGCGCGAAGTACTCTGTGCTTCGGATCGACAGCTTCTCCTTCACTGTGAGGATGATGTCCTGCAGGCACAGAGGCACAAGGGTCACCGAGGAGCGGGCTGGTCCA
>SJYC01052625.1:0-14343 GCA_006408675.1 Madoqua kirkii | reverse complement strand
GAAGCTGCTCTAATAGGAATGTAATACAACAGGATTTCGTTCACCACTAATGAACTTCCAGGGAATTCCTGCTCTCAGAAGGGCTTGATGCTGAAGCTGTCAACGGATTTCCTGAGATATCCTCCCAGGAACTGGGAATTTAGGAAGGGATCCTGTGTCATTCCATCTGGAGCTGGCTTGGGCCTCAGAGGGAGCAGCGGATTCTGACCTGGGGGAAGCCAGGCTGTGTTGGAGAGAGTGCAGAGGGAAATGAAGGGAAAACAATGGACAGATGGGGAGGTGGGCGGCAGCTTCGTGTGGATTCTGGCCATCCTGGCCCGACGCCAGCCAAGTGATAAATGCAACACAGCTGCTGTTGGTGGGACACCGAAGTCCCCTGCCACTCACTCTATGTACTTCAAAGAGATCTTCTGCGGCTGCGCACATGCGTAGATCCGCTCCTGGATGTGCAGGGCTGCCAGCCGGAGCGCAGAGCTGCACTTCATTTCAACCGCAAAGCGCTCCTGGAGCACATCGCTGCAGCTCTAGCAGAGAAGAGATTAGAGACACTGGGAAACAAGAACACGTGGACGGGGTTCCTAGTGCTCTTGGGGGAAAGGCAACTTGGAGACCTAGTTCTGCCAGTTCTTGCCTGTCTGACCTTGATTGCCCCTTTTGGCAATAAAAACCATAACTCTAAAGATCCTAAGTGGTGTTCAGTTCAGTTCGGTCACTCAGTCGTGTCTGACTCTTTGGGACCCCATGAATTGCAGCACCCAAGGCTTCCCTGTCCATCACCAACTCCTGGAGTTTACCCAAACTCATGTCCATTGAGTCGCTGATGCCATCCAGCCATCTCATCCTCTGTTAGAAAATGTAAATCTACATTGAGGACTAAGCTTTAAGTTCATTAATATATTGCAAATCGCCTAACATAGCAACACAGTGACATAAAATGGAATTGTAAGGGATAATCAGGCCTACTCTCCCTCAGATCAAGATAATCCCTACCAGTGAGTTGCTTAATTGCCTTGAGCTCATGTTCAAAATAACCCAATGTGCCATCTTTGAGAAAAACCACTGTTATTTCAGGAAGGGCAGACCAGGTCACCTGCAGATAGAGGTATTCAAAGGCCACAGGGTCTTCTTTCAGGAGGTCCAGGGGATCCCTGGGGACAAAACAAACCCTGAAGAGGCAGCGGTAGTCATGTGACTCCTCCCTTTCCACTACCTGCAATGCATAAGACAGACACGGTTCATCTTCTGTTTTGTTCTCAGTTACTCCACAAAACAACTTAAATTAAAAAAGACAATGAAAGATTGTCCCTAGGGATTTCAGTTTTAGTTCTTCCCAAGTCAGCACAGACCTGTGCCCTTGATTGACTTTCCCATGGGTATAAGATGTAAAAAGCTCAAAAGAACAGTTTCCCATTCATCCCATCAACCTGTTTCCCTTTCCAGAAGAAATCTCTGCATCTGGTTTCTTATATACCCTTCCAGAGACTGTCTATGTGTATTTATGCTCCTATAAATGTACAGTCCTTTATTTCCCACAAATAGTAGTATATAATACATTATGTGGGTATATATAATAAATATACCCTGCACCTTATTTTTTTTTCACTTCAACTATTTCAGTGGTTTAATTTGATTTCTTTTTCCAATGCTAATGGAACAGAAGTGATTTTTTTTTAAGTTGAGTGACCACGGTAGGAAATTGTCTGCAATGAGGAACACTCAGAGTGGCTTCCATGAGCTCATGCCTGTTCATGCTGCTCCTCTTCTTAAAAAAGCCCCTTTTCCTTTTCCAATTGCTGAAATCCTACTTATCCTACAGTAGTACACACTCAATAAGAATTTATGGAACTGACCTGTGTTTGGCTTTTGAAAGCTGGTATAACAAATCACTGCATGGCTAAAGACTGAGAGGTACAGATCAACTGACTGTGTTAGCCCTGTCCTGCTCAGGACAAGTCTCACAGAAAGGGCTGAGACCTAGCAACAGATGCTTCCCTGACATCTCAAAGGTGGGAGGTTCAGAGGAAGGTCATCAGAGCTGGAAGCAAAAGATGGGGTCTAATGGTTGCCTTACCTTGAGTAAATTACCTTACCTCTCTAAGCCTCTTTCTCCTTGTCTGCAAAACGGAGGCCTGCCTAACTTTGTTCACAAACCAGGCTGAGTGAGCTCTGTGTTGTCAGGGCACAAGAAAGCACATCAAACCTGCAGATGCGCTGCACCCTGTACCCAAAGGCTATGGCCGAGGCAGGTAGCTCACCCAGCCCAGATCTCCCCACTGGGAACAGAGGCAGGTGGTACCTGCTGGATGAGCTCCTCCTCATGCAGCAGGTGCAGCCGAGAAACATTGTACTGCTCCTCCAGGACCAGCGCGAAGTACTCTGTGCTTCGGATCGACAGCTTCTCCTTCACTGTGAGGATGATGTCCTGCAGGCACAGAGGCACAAGGGTCACCGAGGAGCGGGCTGGTCCACACGTTCAGGCACAGAGTGGGGAGGACTCCCCTGACCTCCCCTCTGCTCCTCCATGCTGCCAGGGAGAGAAAGGCCAGTGCTGGCTGGGTCCACTGCCGATACAGGAGGCTAATCTTGATGGGCCACACCTGGGACTTCTCATCGCCCCTTCAGGGCCCTGTGCCCACTGCTCCCTTCCCCTCAGGGCTCCAGTGCCCCCCACATGACCACCCTCTCTGGCTTTACTTGGGAGGCTGAAGCTATCCCTTGGGGCCTTACGCCCCTCTTCAAGGTCTCCAGATCCATCCTATCTCCGGAGTCTGCACTGTCAATTGCTTACCAGACATAATCCCACCACCTGCCCTCTCTGCCACTGAGGGAAATACCTGATGCTTCTGAACCTGTTTCTTCCTGTGAAACAGAGGATAGCGATGCCCATTTAGAGGGGCTGATGGGGTGAGTCTAGCATTTAGCAGGTAAGTACTGGGCCACCAGAACTGGCATGCCACACTCCCCTCGTTCACTACAGGGCCCCCTTGGCATCACAAGGTCTTTGCTGCCTCGGGGCATTCACAGTGCTGTTTCCTCTGCCTGGCACTCTCTTCCTGCACTCTTCCCAAGGCTACCTCTGGTCTCTGTATCTAAATGCGACTGTCCCTGTTATTCTGTCCCAGGGTCCTGTTGATTTTCTTCATCACTATGAGATCTTCGATGACAGCACTGTTCTTCAGTAATAGACAGTACAGTGAAGTGAATGGGCTCTGCCGCTGCTGCTGCTAAGTCACTTCAGTCGTGTCCGACTCTGTGCGACCCCAGAGACGACAGCCCACCAGACTCCCCCATCCCTGGGATTCTCCAGGCAAGAACGTTGGAGTGGGTTGCCATTTCCTTCTCCAGAATGGGCTCTAGACCTAGACTTCTAATCACTAGCTTTGTTTCCCTGGATAATGTGCTTACTCTCTCCATGCCTCAGTGGCTTCATCCCTAAAATGGTCATAATAGTGATACCTCTCTCGGGGGTTGTTGTGTGCATTAAATGGCTATGCCCATACATGGCCTTTAGAATAGCACCTGGCAGATGACAGGTGTTCACTGCCTGGTAGCTGCTGACAGCTGTTTTTCTGCTTATTGTCATCTACCTGCTAGATGCTAGACTCCCCCAGAACGTGAACCTCGCTTGTCTTGTACTCCATTATATCCGCAAAGCTTGGCATTCAGTGATGCTCAACAGACTTCCATTCAATGAATAAACAGTCATCATGGACTCATCATACATGTCCTGCTACCATCGGGTGCTACCTGCTCCTCACAGCTCCCCATTCTGAATCCTCTTCCTGCTTTCTCCATCACCCCCCATAACTGACTAGCGACTAGGTCCTAAAGTTTATTCACCTCAAAACTCAACAACACTAGTTCAGTGCCTACTGTGTGCTGGCCATGATGCAGAGCCCCTCTCGTGGCTCTGTCCACTCTCTCCATTCTCCATTTGGCTTCAGCACACACATTTGTTCTGGCTTTGCTGATTCATGTCCTAAGGAACACCCTGCTACCCTATCTGATCTCCACTCTACATCTACAGCAGAGGCTGGAAACCAAATCCAGCCCATTGCTTGTTTTTGTAATTACAGTCATATGGGAAAACAGCCACACCCATTCTCTACAGTGGCAGAGGTGAGTAACCACGACAGAAGCCCCCGGCCCATAAAACCTACCGCATTCATTATCGGGCTGTTTACAGAAAACGCTTGCTGACCCTTGACTTAGAGGAACTTGTCTAAGCTTTGTATTGCTCATGCTCTCCCTGGCTCAGTAATATTCAGTGCCTCCTCCATCAGGGCCCACTAGCCCAATCCAGATCCCCAATTATCATTAAAGGTTCTCAAGTATCAGGTGCCAGCCCATTTATTCCACTTTACCCTTTGCTGCTGCTTCTGTTGCACCTTGCTTGCAAGCCTCGTATACTTGCTAAACTTTCCCATCACTGGGTCTTTGTTGGTGTCATTCCCCATGACTGGAAATCTATCTTCACACACCACTCCTGACCCATTCCTGTCCATCTTTCCAAGTTGATCTCACAGGCCACCACGTCCTGGGGGCTGTTCCTTGCTACCTAGCTGGAAGCTCTCTCTTGTGGGAGCCCACAGCATCCCATTTTCAAATCCTACTTTCCTGCTTGTAAACACACTGCATTCACCATAGTTTCTTCATGAATTAACCCTAGGTCCCATCTCCTCACCTCAGCCCCATCCCAAGACTCTGGGCTCCCTAAGAGAGTGACCCTAGGGAGTTTATTTCTGAATCATTAACAGCTTTGCTAGCACACAAAAGTATCACTAAATGACATATTATTTTCCTTGACAGAGAAACAGGTTTTTCTAATGTAAGAAAACTCTTGCTTCTCTTGGTAAGGGAGTGAGGGAGCAAAGTCGCTGATGACTTAACAGTTTTTTTTCTTTTTCACTCATACAATTTGCTTATATCCCCCTCTCTTTTCTGTCACAAAGAGCTAAAAGATTTGCTCTGTAAAAATTTGGCTATTACAGATAAGTGAGATTAACCAGTACTATACTAGCTAAGTTCTTGCCCATTTCCCCAATTCCATGTGTCATCTTGGCGTTAATCCCCCTGTGGTGTGTGTTTCTATTGTAAATCATCTCAAAGTCTTTTTGGCCACAGAAGGAGGACTCCCTCCCCTTCCAGTGCACTCCCCCATTCCAGTGCACTGGAATAAAGCACCATCCCCCATTCCAGTGCACTCTGCTCAAAGGTGACAGAAGTAGAAACCATGTCTGATGCATGTGCACAGCTTCTGTGCTGAATAACAACATGGTCAGCTCCAGTGCAGGGTTCAGAGACAACAGACCAAGTTGGAAGAAACTGGTTTGATGCATTTTGGATATCTTGGTGTTCTCATCTGAAAAGTGGGTTAACACTTGTCACCTTACAAGGTTACTGCAGGCATTAAGTGAGATAGCAAATAAGGAAGTGCTCAGGAATGCCAGACAAGGAGTGACACTGAACACATCCGCTCCTCCCTCCGATTCCTCCTCTGGGCTTGAACTTCCCAGGGCCAGACAGGCTTTCTCCAGCTTCTCTTCAGTCATGCTGAAATAAGGACAGAATAGGGCATTTGGGGCAGCCCTAGGAACTGCCATTAAGGCATGACCTAAATCAAATCCCTTACGATTATACAGTGGAAGTGACAGATTCAAGGGATTTGATCTGATAGACAGAGTGCCCGAAGAACTATAGATGGAGGTTCATGACTTTGTACAGAAGGTCATAGTCAAAACCATCCACAAGAAAAAGAAATGCAAAAAAGACAAAATGGCCGTCTGAGGAGGCCTTCCAAATAGCTGAGAAAAGAAGAGAAGTGAAAGGCAAAGGAGAAAAGGAAAGATATACCCATTTGAAGGCAGAGTTCCAAAGAATAGCAAGGAGAGAGGAAAAAGCCTAAGTGATCAACGCAAAGAAACAGAGGAAAACAATAAAATGGGAAAGACTAGAGATGTTTTCAAGAAAACTAGAGATATCAAGAGAACATTTCATGCAAAGATGTGCACAATAAAGAACAGAAAAGGTATGGATCTAACAGAAGCAGAAGATATTAAGAAGAAGTGGCAACAATACACAGAAGAATTATACAAAAAAGATCTTAGTGACCCAGATAACCACAATGGTGTGATCACTCACCTAGAGCCAAACATCTTGGAATGTGAAGTCAAGTGGTCTTAGGAAACATCAGTACAAACAAAGCTAGTGGAGGTGATGGACTTCCAGCTGAGCTACTTCAAATCCTAAAAGATGATTCTGTTAAAGTATGCACTCAAAATGTGAGCAAATTTGGAAAACTCAGCAGTGGCCACAGGACTGGAAAAGATCAGTTTTCATTCCAATCCCAAAGAAGGGCAATGCCAAAGAATGTTCAAACTACTACACAATTGCACTCATCTCATATGCTAGCAAAGTAATCCTCAAAATTCTCCAAGCCAGGCTTCAACAGTACATGAACCATGAACTTCCAGATGGTCAAGCTGGATTTAGAAAAGGCAAAGGAACCAGAGATTGAATTGCCAACATTCGTTGGATCATCAAAAAAGCAAAAGAATTCCAGAGAAAACATCTGCTTCATTGACTATCCTAAAGCTTTTGACTGTGGATCACAACAAACTGTGGAAAATTCTTCAAGAAATAGGAATACCACACCACCTTATCTGCCTCCTGTGAAACCTGTATGCAAGTCAAGAAGCAACAGCTATAACTGCACATGGAACAATGAAATGGTTCAAAATTGGGAAAGAAGTATGACAAGGCTATATGTTGTCACCTTGCTTATTTAACTTATAAGCAGAGTATACCATGAGAAATGCCAGGCTGGATGAAGCACAAGCTAGAATCAAGATTGCTGGCAGAAATAACAACCTCAGATACGCAGATGACATCACCCTTATGGCAGAAACTTGAAGAGGAACCAAAGAGCCCTCTTGGTGAAAGTGAAAGAGGAGAGTGAAAAAGCTCGCTTAAAACTCACCATTCAAAAAACAAAGATCATGGCATCCAGTCCTATCACTTCATGGCAAATAGATAGGGAAACACTGGAAACAGTGACAGACATTATTTTCTTGGGTTCCAAAATCACTGCAGATGGTGACTGCAGCCATGAAATTTAAAGACACTTGCTCCTTGGAAGAAAAGCTATCACAAACCCAGACAGCATATTAAAAAGCAGACATTACTTTGCTGACAAAGGCCATATAATCAAAGCTCTGTAGTCATGTATGTGTGTGAGGGTTGGACCATAAAGAAAGCCGAGTGCCAAAGAACTGATGCTTTAGAACTGTGCTGTTGGAAAAGACTCTTGAGAGTCCCTTGGACTCCAAGGAGATCCAACCAGTCCATCCTAAAGGAAATCAGTCCTGAATATTCATTAGGAGGACTGATGCTGAAGCTGAAACTCTAATACTTTGGCCACCTGATGTGAAGAGTTGACTCATTTGAAAAGACCCTGATGCTGGGAAAGATTAAAGGCAGGAGGAGAAGGGAATGACAGAGAATGAGATGGTTGGATGGCATCACCGATGCAACGGACATGAGTTTGAGAAAGTTCTGGGAGTTGGCGATGGGCAGGGAAGTCTGGCATACTGCAGTGCATGGGGTTGAAAAGTGTCAGACAGACATGACTAAGCCACTGAACAACAACAGGAATTGCCAAAGGAAGGTGCCAGGGAACACTGGTGGAATGTGTGCATTATGTTTGCATGTATGCACACAACTGTGTGTGCAGTATGTGTGTGTGTATATCTTGTCCAGTACCTAGAGGTGTACTTACCCACTTGAACCTGTTCTTCCTCTAATAACAGAGGAACTGGGCTCTGTGTTGACATTTATATGGTTTCTAATGTTTGAACAACTCCTTTGTTTCTTCCCTGGAGCCTGCTTCTAGCACTATTTGCTCCCTTGTTGAAAAACTATAGTGCTATCCCTTAACGTCTATGGATGAAATCCCAATTCCACTGCTTGACGTGCAAGGCCATCCCTGCAGCCAATGTGCAGCCTCTCCCACTCCTCCTACAAGGAAACGGTCTCTGCTCCAGTCCCATGGGATGGTTTACTACCTCCCAGGAGATGCCTGCCTTACTGGCTCTCTGCCGTGTTCATGGGACATCTTTAGCCTGATGTACATCCTCTGACCCCTCTACAGCTGTGTCCCCACCTGCCCTTGATGAAATCTTAGTCACCCTTCAAAGCCTAGCTCAGGTCCAGCTTCTTGGCAAAGCCTTCTCTAACATCGTGACGGGATGAGACAGAGGGCTCCTTTTCTGTATGCTAAGCACCCGACCCCCTCGGCCTTCTCTTTACAGCCCTTCCTTCATCCTGCCCTGGACTGTTGGGAGCTCCTTGGATGTCCATTTTCCCTCAACTAGACTGCAAGCTAGGGGGCAGAGACCACTTTCTACTTCTCTCTGTATCACCTGCCTCAGAGCGTCTCCTTTGGGGGAATGTAATTAAATCTAATTTAAACTGACTTCCATCCAGAACAGAATTCCAAGGAGCCTGGACCTGCCCTGATATCTTGCCTGGGTTTTTTAGTGACTTTGGCCTTTTGGGAAGCAGGTGGAGCCCCATACAAGAGGCAGGAAATCCCAGTTGTTAATGGGGAAGGCTAATGAGTTGTATTGGGTCCTTCATCTCTCTGAACCCTGATTCCCTCCCCTGCAAGAGGATGATTAAAATACCAGCTTGCTGGGTGTTTGTGCAATGAACTGAGATGGCACAGTGCTTGGCTAACTCCAGGTGCTCAGACCATGGGATTGTGAGATCACTGAGGCAGCTGCTGGCAAGATGCCGGGGGTCCTGGGAGCCGGCAAATTCTCACCAGAAAGAGATTCAAGTTTACTTTGAATTACCTTCACAGTCGTGTGTGCCTCAAACTTGAAAGCTTTGGTCTGTCCATTCTCCAGGTACAACTTGAGCACGTTGGGCATACACAGCAGAGAATTACCCTGGAAGACACAAGAGCCGTGTCAAAACTGTCCCTCCCTGTTCCTGGGTGTGACAGAGCCTGTTTCCCTGGCCCTGCCTTGGTGTGGAGAGCAGGATTCTCCCCAGTTTCCTCACCACATTGTAGGCTGACTCTTGACATTCAGAGATTTCTGCAAGGGATGAGGCCTATGCCACACAGACACAGGCTTTGTTCCAGGGCCAGCCACAAGAACTGTTCAACAGGAGGGAGGAGGGTGAAGAGTGAGCCCTGCCACGGGCATGCTGATGGCATTGCGCAGGCATGTATGATACCGTCTGCTGACACCTCACTGCTCATTGCCGCCCACAGTAAATCAAGTGACAAGCAAGCCCACTGCCCCAAATGGGCCTTTCTGAGATTCTTGTACTGTGCCTTGTAGGCTTGGGTGAAGTGGGGGGTAGGAAGCTCCGTGAGAGTCCCCTCAACATTTCACTGCTGCTTCTCTGTAGTAAAGCATCACCAAAGGACAGAGGGCTGCTTTCTACCTCTTGTTGTTGTTGTTCAGTTGTTCAGCTGTGTCTGACTCTTTGCGACCCCATGGACTGCAGAATACCAGGCTACCCTGTCCTTCACCGTCTTCTAGAATTTGCTCAAACTCATGTCCATTGAACTGGTGATGCCATCCAACCATCTGATCTCCTGTCACCTCCTTCTCCTCCTGCCCTCAAGCTTTCCCAGTATCAGGGTATTTTCCAGTGAGTCAGCTCTTCACAAGTGGCCTCTACTCACCCCCACTATCACTCTGGATTCATGGGACCCCTTGAGGGGTTCTGCCACTCTTGGAGGGCTTTTAGGGAGGGATGCGTAGGACTGGTCTGTCTGGTGACCCCAGGCCAGCCAAAATTCCTGAGGCAGAGCAGGGCAAGGGAATCATTTTCTTTGGATTTGGAGAAACCCCTAGGGCTGGCTCTCATAAAAAGTGACTTCTGAGTGTTGAGCTGTAGACAAAGAAGTGGCTGGTGCCCTCCAGAAACTGTAAGAGATTCTAGAGTCTCCAGGATTTGAGCTACAACTGCCCCCCAGCTCTCATCTCTGGAAGCCCACCTAGGTTAGAAGCTTAGCACCTTTTTTCAGAAAACTGACAGTCTTTTTCAGTGAAGAATTTTGTATCTTCTAAATATAAGGGCATTTGTATCTTTTAAGCAAGACACATTCATCACTCTATATAACTTTTTTTTTTGAAAGCCAGGATCCTTTTATGGAAGAAAAGGAATATGTTCATATCCCAGGGCCAGTTCACACTCAATCAGGGATGAGGGATTTTAAACCCTTCACTCTGCTGTCATCTCCTGACTCTGGTTTTAGGTATTTAAAAATCTTAATCTTTGGGTTTTCCAAGTATGACTGCTTTCCTTGATACTTGTGATTTACAAAAAAATATCTATTCATAACATCACCACATAACTAACACTATTTACTTTTCTCTAAGGCTTCTTCCAGTTTTTATCTATACCTGCAAATGCTTTCAGAGAGCTGCACTAATATATTATGCACAATTCTATGTGTATTTTTACTCAACGCATATATACTTCTTCATGTGAGTTTAATGTTTATAATTTTAATGGACTTCTAAATATTCTATTGAGTTGAAATATCAGAATTTCTTTAACCATTTCTCTGCCTAAGCATTTAATGTTTTCTCAGAAATTCTTGTGATATATATATATGTGCAAAAGATATCTTTAAATGCATAGATTTTTGCATTTAAATTATTTTATAGAAATAAATTAATAAGAATGTGATCCTTGGGCCATTTTTATGGCATTCATTACTTTTTTTCTACTCCCAAAGATTAAATCCATTTACAAAGCCACCAATTAGTACATGAATGCAGCTACTTTCTCAGTATCAGGGCTTTTTTTTCCTTTTTTGTGCTAATTTACTAATTATAAAGTGGCAGTTCTTAATATTTTCATTTGCATTTCTTTAATGGCTAGCAAATTTAAGAAGTGTTTGTTTCCTTAAGTCAGGCAGAGAAAAATAATGCTGTGTGATATCACTTATGTGTGGAATCTAAAAAGTAAAACAAACTAGTGAATATAACAAAAAGAGACAGACTCACAGATATAGAGAACAAACTACTGTTTACCAATAGGGCGAAGGAAGAGGGGAGGGGCAAGGTAAGGGTAGGGCATTAAGAGGTACAAACTATTGTATATAAAATAAATAAGCTACAGATATATTGTATACAACACGGAATATAGCTGATATTTTATAATAACTATAAATGCATATATAACCTTTAACAATTGTTAGTCACAATGCTGAAACCTGAAACTTATATATCAACTACACCTCAATGATTAAAAAAAAAAACCCAAACATAGCTTTTTATTTCAGATTCTTCTAGGGTCAGTCTTGTCTCCTGAACCCCCATATCATATCAATCCTGGATATTCCAAATCAAAAAGGACTAGACAGCATATTATAGTGGAAAACAGAAAAACTAAAGTCACACAGACCTGTTCTCCTGTATTTCCTAGTGTATAATCTCAGAAGTTAATTCTCTTAACCTCTTTAAGCCTCTGTTTCCTCTTTGTTAAAATATCTTCCCTTGCAGGGTATGGTGATAATGAAGGACTATGTACCCAAGATGCTTTGATTCACATTTATTAGAGATTCAGTATATAATAGGGTCTTTTTAAAAAGCAACCCTTGCCACCATCTCTACTATCAATGTGTCACCTTCAGAGGGAATACTAAGTTAGAAGATTCAGAATGAGAAGTGAATAACTGGAACATGTTGAAATTTCCAGCCAGAAAAATGGAGTCTCAGAAAGACACAGTCATACCCAGTGTGTCTCTCCCTGTCCATGGTGGGTAGGCACCTTACTGAGGGGGCATAGAGCCTCCAGCGAGCCCACTACGCTCCCACTTTGTCTCCTCCACGCTGTGGATGCCAGCGTCTCCAGGAGATAGTGCCAGGAGGCAGCCTGCCTGCTTCATAAACAGCCACTGCCACCCCCGGACCAGTGCCGCACCTGGCTGTGTCCACTGACGAGCACTTCCTCCGCAAAGTGCACCTTCACGGGGTTGGTCTTCAGCCTGGCTCGCTTCTCTTCTGTCAGGAAGGAGGACTTGGGGACTCCCTGCAAAACATTAACATGACGCACTTTAGAACAGGACTTTTAGAAAAGCCTCGTACATCTTCTCATTTCCTAAACGCAAAAGCTCTGGCAGCTGCTGAGAACTCAAAACCACCGAGAAGAAGGATATCCAATTAAAGATCTCTTTTCATGAAATTTAGAGATTTTAACCAAACCTGTCTTGTGTGTCTGAGAAAAGCTAAAGCTTTAACACATTGGCCCAAGGCTGTGGTATGAGGAAGACAAAGAGAACTGGCCTGTGAACAGAGAGACCTGAATTCTAACCTAACTTCAGCTACCCAACAGTTCTGAGAACCACCTTAAACACAAATTATTATGGAAGAAAACCAGTTGTGAGTGTGTGTGTGTGTGTGTGTACCTTTCCCTCTTTGGCCTTCAGTCTTTTCTGCACAATAGAGGAGTTGGACCAGGAGGTAAAAACAGCATAATGCTACTAAGCACAGGTTCCAGAGTCTAACTACCTGGGAAAAGCCCAGCTCTACCGATTTCTGAATGTGAGACCATGGGTGTGTGAGGTCATAGTGTCCTCATCTGTAAAAGGGAGATTACCAATATAGCTACCTTGTAGGATTTTCTTTTGGCACAAATTAAATACGACATTAAATATTAGCATTCATATTCTAACAAATGATTTAAAATAATGTAATGGGCATTATATTAATAAATAATAGAAATACAGATATAGACAACTAAACCAAAATATATTTTGATCATAAAATTCTATGTTCTAGAGAAGCAGTCATTAATATTCCAACTTTGGATATTATAATCCCTAATCAATTTCAAACCATTTGAGGATTCTAAGAATCCACTCAGACAAAAATGAGCATTCTTGTTGAAGTAAAATATATATGATCATTTGTCTTATGATCCTATCACTTCCGGTGAGAGGCCTGAGTGGGCTAGACAATCTTCAGGGCATTTCTCAGGGCCTCTGGGACCATCAGCTGGACTGGTATCAGCTTTCCCTGCAGGACCTGCAAAGTACAGTATTCACACTCCTCTCTTCTGGGGAACCTCATAAGAATCTCAGGAATGGTACTGATCATGCTAATTTTCGTCTCTTTGTACTTTTTTTTTTTTTAAGGAGGCAGCTATATGCTGTTTCCATCTCTCCTTACTTAACAAATGCTATCTTCTGCTTTCATTTCTTGGAAATAGAGTAGGAAAAGAACTACCTAATTAAAATTCAGATGTTCTCCATTGAGATGATAATCAGCTAGATGAAAAGAATCTCTCAACACCTGCGTGACTATTTATAGCAATTAGCTTTCAGTATACTGCTTTTTATGTATTGGTTTCACATTATTCCATAGATACATTCTTCTATTTAGAATAGAAGAATCTCCATTTCTGTGTGTGTAAAACACTTGGTCTGTCATATTCATGGCAAACTTCCTAGTTCTATTTAGGTGAGTTTTTCTCCTATTCTATTTCTAGGAAACAAACAAAAAAAGATAACACTTGTTAAATAAGAAAAGACAACAATTTCTTTGCACATAATCAAATAGCTGTTTGTTCTACTGTGCTTCCTCCCACTCCCTCTGTGCTTAGGAATTCCTTCTGCAATTTACGACCAAACAGATACCCTTCCATACTGTTGACATTTCTATGATTTGTTTTTTATATTTAAGTTTTTAACACTAAATGGTGTGGGATTAGACTTATTTTTTCCAAATACCTAAAGAAATGTCCCAGGACAATTTCTTGCATGATCATCTTTTCTCCCATTGATTTGGGATTCCAAATTTATCATATACCAAACTCTTATACTAGTATCTATTCTTGGACTTTTCTATTTGATTAGATTGATATAGCCAACATTTTATCAGTATCATACTGTTTTAATTAGTGCAGTTTTATTAGCTTTAAAATCTTGTACCTCAAGGCCATCCTCATTCTTTTCAAAAAAAAAGATTTTCTTGATAAGTCTCACCTTGACATACATTGTCAAAATCCAAATAAAATTCCCACAGGGAGTTTGAATTTGCTTTAAGCATATACATTAATATGAGAAAATTTGATGTATTAATAGTCTTCCTATCAAGGAATAGAACATGCATCTCCTCTTTTATTAAAGAAAACATTTTATTTCCTTCAGTATTACTCTAGTTTCCTTCACATAAGGCCCACATAGTTCTTTTCCTTCAAGTTCTTCAGTTTTTTTACTTTTTCCTGTAAAGAACTAGCCCTTGGTTTTATCAACTTTCTAATTTTTCTGTTTTTCCAAAGCATCATTTAGATTTAAATTTTTATCATTTTCTT